>VDFB02072386.1:0-40713 GCA_007258455.2 Sequoia sempervirens
CATCATTGGTCCTTATGAAGTTGAAATATCAAAATTTTGACTCATAAGGTTCTTGTCATAAATGCAACTAGGTGTTGTAAATGCAAGGGGAAAATGCACAAATGTGAAATTGCCACAGTGAAATTTTATGATATTACACTTCCTTGTAAATTTTCTTTCCTTTATCATTTCTTCCTCATCCTTTTTTTGTTACAAATCTCCCTCTATTACTAGAATTATTATGTTGTCTTCTTAGTATCTTCTCCTTTGCCTTTAATGTGTGTATTGGTATGTCTCTTCCAGTAAGGTGATATTCAACATGCTCATCTCATTTTGAATGTTGAATCTCAACCATTTATATACTTGGCCATATTTTCTCTATCCATTTGATGATGTCCCGATCTAATCACCATCTTGTAGAACTCCTCAATATATTCCTTCACACTCATATCCTTTTGTTTCATTTTTTCTAGCTTCTAGAATAACTCCATTTCATAATCTCTAGGGATGAACTTGGCTTTCAATCTAGCAACCATCTGACTCCATTTGGTTATTCCTAGATCACCATTTTCCACCCTCTCTCTCTACAACTCCTTCCACCATAGTGCAGTGTGACCCTTGAGTTTTGTTTGTGCTAACTTTACCTTTGGTGGGTCTCTAATCTCCTCCAAATCAAAGGATTCTTCTAACTCTCATATCTAATCAATCAACTCATCTATATTTAATGTTCCAAAGAAATTAGGCACATCCATTCAATTACTTTTTGTTATTCTAGCAAGGGCTCTCAAAAAAAATTCTCATCCAACATCCTCTGGCTATTTATTTTCCCTATCTCTTTCATCTGCCTTGCTCTATTTACCATTTATGTGGTCTTCTACATTATCAAGATCTTTTCTCAAGCCTGTGGAAAAAATTCTATAATCCATTCCTCATCTCCATACTTAGTTTGTCAAAAAAATCTTCTAATATGGGATTTCTTCTCTGTGGGGGCATCTTTGCAATGTCTTTAATAAAACACCAATTCAAGTTGCAACACCAATGCACCTTCATAAGTCTCACATCCATCTCTACTGTTTGCACCTTCAAGACTCCTCAAACACCTACAACAATCTCTTGAGCCTTAGGAACACCTTTTACTCACTTTCTACAACTCAAAAATAGTCACCACCTTCCCAACAAGACCAACCTCACTCTGATACCAATTGATGCAGTCATGGTAGGGATATTATCAAACAACCTAATGAACTTAGAATTTTTTCTCATTTTCTTATTTGGACAATTTGATATTTCTCGTGACATTTCTAAACATTTCCAAGACATTATTCATACTTTCCTATTTATCTTAAGTATTGAAGCATTAAGAAGGGTATATGGTATAATGTTGAATGCTTGTGTGCATTAATGATTATTTATAAAATATGATACTGTTTTACATTAGTTATGATAATTTGTGATGTGGAGATACTATTGAGAAAAACTAACCCATGTGCGCCAATGGATCAGTCACCCATAGCAAAGGACCTATCAACATGCAACCAAGGGAGTGTTCATCTACAATAAAGGAGGCAACAACCTATAGCTAAAGGAAGAAGTGGCTGAGTAAAGTGGGAGTGATTTAGTCATAAATAATTCTCTTTAACACTAAGTCTATCACCAACAATGAATATATCAACAAAGATAAGAATGAGCTCATGAAAGCAATAGAACATGGTTCATAATTATGGATTATTATTTTTTTCACATGTTCCCATTTATATCTACCTTCTTTATGATCTGAGTAAAAAGAGTTATAACAATACTATGATACTCATACGCCTTTGCATGATTAGTTTCCTATTTATGTTTTGATTAGGATAAGAATAATTCCTCTCCTTATGTTTATGGATGAGTTGACATATTTTGTTAAGTTGTTTAGGTTCTAGAATAATTGGACTATCTAGATCATGTATATATGGAAAATATTGTATGAGTTGGAGATCTAATAGAACTTTCTATCAGTACTTTTTATTAGCTTTGAGTTACAATTCCATAATACAATAAATAATATAGATTTAGTCAAATAGACAGATTCTTGAGTTGAGATTTGGTTATTCTTTGAGATTGCAATCACCCAAGCAAGGTCCACTTGAGGTAACTATAATGCTCTTTATAGTTTAGATTGTTTGTTAATGACTTGTTAAAACATATTTTTAGTAGTTGTGCTCATTGATTTGATTAAAATTGTTAGTAGTAATCATTTAATTATCAAAAGTTATTTTATATAGTTGCATCAACAATTAATTACAACACAGTTGAAAAATGTTTGGTTACTGTCCCAAAAGGATCACCTACCTATAGCAACTATGAATAATTAAGGTTTATAAGATAAGATTTACTCTCTCAAATTCACTTTCAGTCAAGCTTTCTATGAGAAACCTATAGGACAACTAAAAAATCCTTAACTACACATATAGTGTGGGTACCATCCAAGAAGAATATGATCCCTAGTTTGACATAATTAAATGTAACACACTTTAGTCAATAAGTGTCTTGATAAAGGATCTATTGGTTCATTGATTCAAATGCATGACCCTTTTGCATCAATTTACTAAACATAAATGGAGTTAGACATAGCTCAACCATGTAGCCACATAATAGCAAACTCACAAATCAACTTATAACAAGTCATCCAAATATCCACAATCACAATAAGCTAGAAATTTTGATATTCATTTGCCAACAAGAGTACATTGATTACATTTAAATTATTAGTCTCCACATGAGACCATTAACTTAAATCAAAGTATTCTTCTTGAATATGGACATCATAGGCCCTTCATAGAAATATTCCACTAGTTTGGTGAGAACCAAAATCTTTATGGTTCTTTAAATTACCCAAATTTCTAAACACACAATATATCACCTTTTCTCTCACTATATGGAAGTTGGATGGCTTCCAAATGAACAAATAATGAAGTGGAATTTGAACAACCCACTAAGAATTGACAATTAAAAAGACTAATTAACACAATTATATTTTGTGATATTTCTATCACATGATTCAATCGTGTATTTATACAAGTAAAACTCATTGACCCATGTTTCATGAGTAGTGGTTCACAAGAACACATATTTCATGATAATGAATGGTCCACTTAGCACTCATTGCATCTAGGTGATGCTCATAGAGGTGAAGAACTAGGCCTTCCTGGAAGGTCACCCACCCTAGTACTACTCTAGCTCAAGCGTGCTTAACCATAGAGTTTCCCCCAAGGTTAAGCCCACTTAGCTTGCAACCCCATTTGCAAAAAATTCAACAAGTGTTATGCCTTATGAACCATTCATTATAGAGCCCCTTTAGCTCATCAATTGATAAGTAAGAGGTATTTTCCATAGCATTTCAAATTGTGATACTGCTATAAAGATTCAATCATGTAGTTATACGAGTCAAACTCATTGACCCATGTTTCATGAGTAGTGGTTCAGAATAGCCCATCTCTCATGATAATGAATTGTCCACTTAGCACTCATTGCATCTAGGTGATGCTAAAAAAGGTGAAGCATTGGCCCTTCCTGTGAGGTAACCCATCTCAGTACTACTCCATCTCAAGTGTGCTTAACCACAAAGTTTTTCCCAAGGTTAATCCCACTTAGTTGGAGTAATGGTTGAATCTTGATAGCAATATCACAATTTGACAAGCTATGGAAAATACCTCCTACTTATCAATTAATGAGCTAAAGTGGCTCTATAGTGAATGGTTCATAAGGAACAACACTTGCTGAAAGTTTTTCAAATGGGGTTGCAAGCTAAGTGGGCTTAACCTTGGGGAAAACTTTGTGGTTAAGCCTAGTGAGCTAGAGTAGTATTGGGATGGGTGACCTCCTGAGAAGGTCCAGTGCTTCACCTTTGTGAGCATCACCTAGATGTAATGAGTGCTAAGTGGACCATTCATTTTAATGAGTGATGGGTTCTTGTTAACCACTACTCATGAAACATGGGTCAATGAATTTGACTTGTATAACTACACGGTTGAATCTTGATAGTAATATCACATTGGGAAATGCTATGGAAAATACCTCCTACTTATCAATTGATGAGCTAAAGGGGCTCTATAATGAATGGTTCATAAAGCACAACACTTTCTGAAGGTTTTTTAAATGGGCTTGCAAGCTGAGTGGGCTTAACCTTGGATAAAACTTTGTGGTTAAGCACACTTGAGCTGAAGTAGTACTAGGATGGGTGACCTCCCAAGAGGGCCTATTACTTCACCTCTATGAGCATAACCTAGATGTAATGAGTGCTAAGTGGACCATTCATTATCATGAAAGAAGGGTTCTTGTTAACCACTACTCATGAAACATGGGTCAATGGGTTTGACTCGTATAACTACATGGTTGAATCCTAATAGCAATATCACAATTTGACACGCTATGGAAAATACCTCCTACTTATCAATTGATGCGCTAAAGGGGCTCTATAATAAATGGTTCATAAGGCACAAAAATTGCTTAAGGTTTTTCAAATGGGGTTGCAAGCTAAGTGGGCTTAACATTGGGGAAAACTTTGTGGTTAAGCAAGCTTGAGCTGGAGTAGTATTGGAATGGGTGACCTCTCAAGAGGGCCCAATTATGTGAGCATCACCTAGATGCAATGAGTGCTAAGTGGACCATTCATTATCATGAGATATGGGTTCTTGTGAACCACTACTCATGAAACAAGGTTCAATGAGTTTGACTTGTATAACTACACAGTTGAATCCTGATAGCAATATCACAATTTGACATGCTATGGAAAATACCTCCCACTTACCACAATTATATTTTGTCTTGCACTTTCAGTGAACTTTTAGGTTCGTGAACTAAGTGTTATGACTAATCGAACAATTTTCAAAATGTCAAGTATGTTGAAACTTAGTCATTTTTCTCATTAGTTCTTTGTCAAATGGGCAAATTATTTTGGTGATGAACTTATCGATGAATTGGCATTTTGATGAATCAGTAAATGCACTAACTCCAAAAATTGTTGAATCCTTTGATGAATGTTGTTTCAAAAAACTAAGGAGTTTGCTACCTAATAATTTCACCAAAAATTAAAGAAACTTAGCCTTTTTACTAGGATGAGAGGTTCTTGAAACTCTAAATTTACCAAAAAGTTTAATCTTCTTTTAAAAGACTTCAATCTTCATCAAATTGAACTATAAAATATTCGAGTTGATGGTGCCTTACTTATCCAATTTAACTTGAAATTCTCCCAAGGAAAAATTACAAAAGCAAACTAACACAACAAAACTAAACCAAAATTAAAAGAAAGCCTAAAATGTTTTTGGGTGACAAATTTTTTTACAAACAAATTTTTGGTGACTTAACTAGGGAAAAATTAATATCATAAAAAATTCATAATAGTCATCTTTTCATATACACCCATTTTATTTCTCCATGGAAAACTATGGGGTTACAACATAATGAAGCAATTGTGTTACAACTTTGAAGAAACTAGCATGGTGGAGAGTAAGAATATATCATTTCATATTTTTATGTGATAGCCTAGAGAAATTGAAGTTTGCATCAACAATATCATGAAATAGAGCAAGTGCTACTTGAATAGGATGATTGAGGATGAAAAATACTAGAGCAAGTGGAAATAATTGCTCAAGAAAGAGACAATGACTTGGAAATTATGGTTAATGGATTGATTGAAAGGTTTGTTCTTCCAAGACATGAAAGATACATTTTCCATAAGCACTATACTCATCAAGAATCTAATATACAAGTTCCAATTGTTTGTTCAGATGAATAACCATGGTTTTGCAGCATGATATTGGTCCAGTGTTGCAACCTAATATTAATTGGGCACAAATTGAATAAGATGTTATTTCATAATTGTAGAATTTATCTTGGAGGTGTAGAAGAAGCAACCAAAAAATATTTACAAGTGAATCAAGTTTTGGAAGATGAAGAAGAATTAGGTGATGAAATCATAACGCAAGCAAGAAGACTCCACCCAACAGAAAATTTTATTGTAATTGAAAGGAGTGTTGTTGTACCAAGTTGAAATAGATAAAATCAATCCCAACAAGCACAAGGAAATCAACCTGCACATCAGATCTAGAATAATTATCATTAATTAACATGTTTTCCAACAAAATGTATATAAGAGGAGATAGAAGTAAACTCAATCTTGATTCAAACTTTGAAAATTTGCAAAAGATTCATTTATCTACCCCTATTTCTTATTCAAGAAAGAAATTTTGATCTACTAGTAGACCTACATCACCAATTAAAATTGTTCTTGAGTTGAGTTTTCTTCAATATTTAGTGTTACATAGAACATCATTGCCTCTAGTTGTTAAAGATCCAAGCGAATATCCTACAAGAAATAACTCATCTGGTTTTGTGAGGAGCACTTATAGGTCCTCTAGCATTGGGAAATTAGTTAAATGACTTACCTCTAGGGTTTAGAAATATTTCGCCCAAGTTCAGTGGAGATGGAAATGTTACAATGAATGAGCATATCAATGCTTTGTTTATTGCTTGTGTTGTTTTTGGTGTCATGCACAAAGATGTATCTATTCATCTATTTGTTAAATGATCGATGCAACAATAAAATGGTTTTATCATCACCAGTTGGATCCATCAATTCATGGGCTATCATGCAACAATTTTTTTAGCATAGGTTCAAAAGTGTTGAAGATGAGCAAATCATGAACTAGTACAATTAACTTAAATGAAGAAAGAGATACATGAGCCTATGCCAGAATTTGTGGCATGTTTTAACAAAATAGTTAATAGAATTGAGAATGCCAAGAGACCCACATAAGAGAATAAAAAATGCTTATCATTAATTCCCAACCTCCTTATGTAAGTTTTCAATTGAGAAGAGCTTGAGTAGGTACTCTTGAAGCAGCTCAAGCTATGGCGATAAAAGTTGAAGATGATTTTCTAGCTACTAGAAAATGGAATAAAGAATTGTTGAAGGGAAAAGGACAACAAGTAAATCCTCCCACCACAAATATCATGGTGTAAAAATTGGCTAATTATTTTCATCTATTAAGGAAGCAACTTCCACAGAATCCCCCACCTTTATACTAAGATGTTCCAAGAAAAAATTATGTCCCGTACAAGAAAAATGGACAACCAAAGGTTCCTCTACCTACGCAAAGATTGGCTATTGAACATCCATCTTCTAAAAATCATCATACAATAGCCATATGTGACTTTCATTTCACAACGAACCATGATGGCTCAACCTGTTCAGAAATGGCCATATACATGTAGATGAATCAATCTAGTGAGAAAATAGAATAGTATATTGCTCAAGAAGATGAAGAAAATGAACCTTTTGGTCAACCTTCAATAAGATTTTTAGAGTACGAGTGATGATGAAGAGGAAATACTACATGATATCAACAATCACTCTTAAAATGCTTTCACAAGAAATCAACGCCAAAATCAAGAAGAAAAGGCAAATATTAATGTTGTTGCTCTTGAAGGTGTAGAAATTAAACCTAAGTACATTCTTACAAGGAAGTATTCTCAAGATGATCTTACTTCATAAAAAAAAATTGAGTAAGGTACAAAACCTATTGATTCATCAAATATTTTGTTCTTGATGGAGCTCTTTTGAATTTATTGAGCATTGTAAAAAGATGAAGATGCAAGTCTCCTAAATGAAGTATTTAAAAATAAATCCACACCAATTAGAGAGGTTAGTTCAATATGTAAAAGGAGATTCTAAATCCCCTATTTCCATAATCCATCAATAGTTTAGTGAATCCATAAATAATGATATCCGACAATAATTATGCCTAAATGATGCTCCCTTCATTGTTATCTCTATTCTGGATAAACCATATCCATTTTATATCTCTTTGTATATAGTTGGTTGTAAGTGTTGGGAATAGGATTCCATTTAATTGCAATCCTAAACATATTTCATGTATCTCCTAAGTCCTTCGAAAGTGTTCCCCAACACTAGGATTAGAAAGAGATTAAATTCAAATGAAATGAACATGTAAATTGACATTTATAATTATTTTTAAATGATAGGAACATGTGGGGATGCCCAAGAAGAGCTCCTATAAAATAGGAGCGCATGGGGCGCCTACATGGAAGGCAGAACCCACCTTGAGTTTAGTTAACTATTTGGAATATATTTAACACTTTAGTAATGCATGTAAAGATCCTACAAGTTAGGGATTGATATTTACATGAGTGGAGTTCAGTTCAGTATCATTTTAGTTCAGTTCAATTCAGTTATGGTTAAGTTATCTTCAGTTGCATGTAGTTAGTTTGAGTTGTGTGTTAGTTGACTTCAGTTGACTAGAGTTGCATGACAGATAACAGGTGATACATTCAGTTAAGTGGGGATGATCAATCATGCATAATGTTTGCATGAATTTATGGAGAGATATGTTTTAGTTAACAAAGATTGACTTGAACCCACCTTGGGCACCCAAGTTGGCATCTTGGAGTTAACACCTTTTGCATGAGAAGATATTTACAAGGATGGGTTAAGTGGGCCCATTCTTGGGCACCAAATTTGAGGAGAAGCTTGGAAGATATCTTTTTGACAAACAATCAATTAGGAGTTCAGTTTGGGGTGCCTAAATTGAGGAGACATTGGATTTGACTTCATGTTACATGTTGAAACTCTACTTGCAAAAAATAGGCGTAGGTTTTTGAGAGAAGCTTTGTGCTTTGTAATTGACAACTCTTTGGAGTTTTCAATGCTCATTATTGTCTATTAATTGCAGCAAGTTGAAGAGAGTTTTATTAGAGTTTATTGCATGTTGTGAAGAAGAATTGTTGAAGGCAAAAGAAGCATCTCAATCAAGGATTGATACAGTGTTATTGTAATCTTATTCAAAGGTTAAATAATACAAGCACTATTGATTTTAGTGGTGGAGTTTTTTCCCGAAAGGGTTTATCCACGTATATGCTATGCCACTTCTATCTTCTTGTCTCATTCTTCTATAATATTCTATCTACTTCTACAATTGGTAATAATTGATCTAAACAGATAATCATATACAAAGAATTTGTAGCAAAGAACACTTAATTAGATCTATAATCTCATAGTTTTACAAGTTTTAAAGCCACTTAATTACCTCCATTTTCAACATTTGGTATCAGAGGTAACGGTTGGGTAGAGTTTGGGATGCCTTTCTCTTAAAAGTTTGAAGGTTTTTTGGCTGTAGTGGGAGCTTTTACTATTGTGTTATTGTTGATTTTGTAAAAGAATTGTGTTACAATGAGTTCTAATTCTTGTTTAGATATTGAAAGATTCAATGGATCTAGTTATGAGATGTGGAAACTAAAAATGGAGGATCTCCTTCAAGAGAGAGACCAATGGTTAGTTGTTTGTAACGAGACAAAGTCACTTACAATGATGTTAGATCAAGATTGGGCTAATCTTGATAAGAAGGCAAGAGGGACCATAAGATTATGTCTTGCTAATGTTGTTCTCTTGAATGTTTTAGATGAAACTATCGTATATAAACTATGGAAGACGATAGGTGATATCTATCAAACCAAAAGTCTTACTAATAAGTTGTATATGAAAAGGAAGTTCTATTCTTTAAAGATGAAAGATGGTGATTTTGTTGCACATCATTTAAATGTTTTTAATTTGATTCTAAGTTAGTTAGCATATGTAAATGTAAAGCTATAAGATGAAGATAAATGCATTTTGTTACTTTTTTCTTTACCAGAATCTTGGGAAAATCTAATTGTTGATATCGGTGGTAATGGTGTAGATCCTAAGATGGAAAATATAATTCCAACTCTCCTATCAAAGGAGATGAGGAGGAAGTCTAAAATGGGATCCCAAGATGCCTTGTTTATAAGAGGTAGGCCTAAGGAAAAGGAATTTAAGGCAAATAAGAAAGGAAAGGGTAAGTCCAAAGGATGGTCTAAAACCCCTGGTAAGAGTAAGATAAAGTGTTGGAATTGTGGAAAACCTGGACATGTAAAGAAGGATTGTAAGAGCAAGAAAAAGAGTTTTGATGCTTCTACAGAAAAATCCTTAGATGACAGTAATGATGCATTGGTCATTTCATCTAATACTGTTTGTGATAACTCTTGGCTTATTGATTCAGGTTGCTCCTATCATATGACTCCTAACAAGGAGTGGTTCACTAATTATATTGCATATGATGGAGGGAATGTCTTCTTTGGAGATAACAACACAACAAAGGTTGTGGGAAAAGGACAGGTAAAGTTGTGTTTCAGTGATGGTAGGGTTAAGACCCTTAATGATGTTTTACATATTCTACGACTTGCTAGATATCTACTTTTTGTATCTAAGTTCAATGACTCTGGAATGCATGCGACATTTGACAAAGGTGGTTGCAGATTGGTGAAAGAGAATATGGTGGTTGTTAAAGGATCTCAGATTGGGACTTCGTTTAAGCTTAATACCTCCAATTTGAATAAATCAACCAATGTAACTGAAGCTGAAAATACATGTATGTTGTGACACCATAGATTGGGCCATATTGGTGAAAAAGGTCTTAGGACCATTCTTAATAAGAAATTAGTTGACATTATTCATGATTATAATATTGGAAAAAATGATTTTTGTGAGCATTATGTGTTTAGAAAGAAATATAGATCTTTATTTCGTAGTGGAACAAATAAAGCTAAAAGATTATTAGAGATTATTCATTCAGATGTAATGGGCCCTATGGATATTGACTCTATTGGAAAATCTAGATATTGTCACATTTATTGACGATGTCTCAAGATACACTTGGATTTATTTTATGCATAAATTTTTTGATTTGTTTAATAAGTTTAAGGAATTTAAGGCTTTGGTTGAGAAAAAATCAGATCATAAGATAAAAGTGTTGAGATTAGATACTGGTGGTGAATATTGTTCTAGGGAATTTGATGGTTATTGTAAGAATGCAGGAATTGTGAGACAAAAAGCTACTCCGTGTACACCTCAACATAATGGAGTAGCAGAAAGGATGAACCGAACCTTAATGGAAAGAGCTAGGAGTATGTTAAGTAGTGCTAAGCTAGATCAATGCCTTTGGGCCGAAGCTATAAGTACTTCTTGTTATTTAATCAATAGGTCCCCTAGTTCATCTATTGAATATAAAACTCCTTATGAAATGTGGTTAGGTAGAAACCTAGTGTTGCACATTTAAGGATCTTTGGTTGTGAGGCTTTTGTTCATGTGCCTAATGAAAAGTGATCTAAGTTGGATCCAAAAGCACAAAAATGCATATTCATAGGTTATGGTGAAAAGTAAAAGGTTACAAGCTTTGGAATCCTCTAACTCAAAAAATTACTTTATCTAGAGATGTAATTTTCAAGGAATTTAGAGCTTGTTCAGGAGATGAACAACCAAAGGAGAAGGATACTTCTCGAACAGTGCATTTTGAGATAAATACTGAGAAGCATGAAGATACACATGTTGAAGAACAATTGGATGGATTGGATGAGGAGAGTTCACAAAGTTCTTCTAAGATAGATGCTCATGGTAAGCATATTGAGGAACAAGAAGAAACCCCTTTGAGAAGATCCACAAGATAACAAAATATCATTGATAGGTATAGCCCACCTAATTTTTGTTGTATATTTGCTTTGATGAGTACTAATTATTAACCTAGATCTTACAGGGAAGCTTTTTCTTCAGATGAGAACAAACTTTGGTCACAAGCTATGCATGAGGAAATGGAATCCTTGGATACTTGTGACACATGAGATCTTGAGAGTTTTCCCAAAGGAAGAAAGGCCATTGGTTGTAAATGGATCTTTAAAAAGAAAATTAGAGTAGATGGTAATCTCGAAAGGTACAAGGCTAGATTAGTAGCCAAGGGTTACTCCCAGAGAGAGGGAGTTGAATTTAATGAAATATTCTCTCCTATTGCTAAATTAACTTCTATTAGATTCTTTTTATCTATTGTTGCTAGTTATGATTTTGAGATAGAACAAATGGATGTGAAAACTGCTTTTTTGCATGGGAATCTTGATGAGGAGATTTATATGAGGCAACCTGATGGTTTTGTTGTAAAAGGAGAAGAAGAATTGGTTTGTAGGTTAAATAAATCTTTATTTGGATTGAAACAGTCACCAAGAATGTGGTACCAAAAGTTTGATGCTTTTTCATTGAAAATTGGTTATGTTAGGAGTGAGAAAGATCACCGTGTTTACATAAAATTTATTAATGATAAGCTTTTAATTATTATCTTGTATGTTGATGACATGTTTATTGGTAACAACAAGGTAATGATCAAAGATTTGAAAGAACAACTCTCTAGCACATTTGAGATGAAAGATCTAGGGGCTGCAAAATATATCCTTGGTATGGAGATCAGCAGAGATAGAGGTAACAAAAAGCTTTGCTTAAGTCAAAGAAACTATGTTGATACTATTTTGAAATGATTTAACATGCAAGAAAGTAAACCAATTAATATTCCTTTACCAATTGGCATGAAGTTAAGTTTAGACATGAGTCCTAAATATGATTTTGATTATGAGGAAATGTCTAAAATTTCATATGCTAGTGCAATTGGTAGTTTAATGTATGGTCTATATGAGACCATATATAGCCTAAGTAGTGGGAATTCTAAGTAGGTTTATGTCTAACCCTAGTAAAGAACATTAGACTTATGTTAAGAGGGTGTTTAGATATTTATGAGGTACTTCTAATTACTATTTGGTTTATCATGGTGCTAATGATATTGATATTATGCATAGATCATTGGGAATACATGGTTTTGTGTCGCGTCTCATACTTTGATGCTGTTTTGACCATGACTTTGTGGGATTTAATATATGAATTATGATACATGTTAGAGCAATATAATATAATACAATGCTTTGGTGTATGGAAATGTAGGAAAATAATTATTTTCTTTTAGAATTATGAGTGCATTTTATTTTAAAATGATACAAAATAGGAGTGTTGATTTAATTATTGCTTAAATTTATACTTCTATATTGGTTACTAATACATTTTCATTTTTGCACGCCTGAGTGCATTTGAGTTGCAGGTGATCGAAGGCCAAGAGTGTGATTGAGGAAAAGAAGGTTAGCTTCCCGACAGGGTAAAAGAGGAGAAGCTCTCGATCACGCACACACCACTTAAAAATCATGTAGTTGCATTAGGCCATGTTTGTTTTCAATGTGATTGTTTAAATGGATTGCATGGTTTGAATAAGTAATTGATATAAAAGAAAAATAAAAATATATATGTACCTATAATAACATAGCAAAAATTAAAAATATAGTTTAATTATTCATAAAGGTTGTGAAAAGAGTATGGTTTATTTTATTTAGCTTATCCCATTTATTTTGTGCAATAAAAAGGAAAAATCTGATTTAAAATAGGAAATTAAAAATGAAGTGAAAATATTATATTTGCATATAATATGGATGAAATAATTTGTTTGCATAATATAAAGTGGAGATATCTTTTGTTTGAAAATGGTTATTTTTATTCCAAAAATTGAGAGGAATGAACAGCCCCGAGAAAACTTTGGGCTCTGGAAATTTTTCCTTAAAACCAACAATGTTGTTGGCATGTGGCAATCTCTGGAATTTGCATGTAGAATTTATCTGTCATTTGGAAATACTCTGCATGATCCTCGAAAGGGGCAATAAAGCTTTAAGGAGAAAAGAAAACATTCATTCAGGGGGAATCAGAGTTCGGGAAGTGGGGACAGGAAGGTAATACGAGGCATCTGCACTGGAGAAATTGCCAAGTTATTTTCCATACTTTGCTTTCAATCAGTTTGAAATTGCAATAAGAAATTGAATAAATGAAGTGCATCATTCTATGAAATGATTACAGATTTCTGAGAAATCTTTTCCAATTTTATTTTTGAATCTGGGTAATAGCTTACTTCTCATTGTTGCATTATAGAAAGAATACCCAATCTTTTCTTCCAGATTAGGGTTACATTCTGTTGCAAAAGCTGCAAATTATTAAACTGCTCTCAATTATAATAGGAAACATACATAAACATATATATATATATATATATATATATATATATATGCACATGAATCTGTATTCCCGTGCATATATACATATATATATATATATATGCATATGAATTGCAAGAAACACTTTCACCAGAAATAAATTCGAATTTCCTTTGAGATAAATTTGAATGTAGTATAATACTGGGCAAAATGTCTCTTTTTGAGTTATGAAATTGTTTATACACAGGAATAGGGAAGGGATTTTAATCCCTTGTCCTCCCCATGGGAAGGACGCGGCTCTGTGGGGAGGCTCGCGCCCTCCACAGGCCGCGGCCTATGGAGGGGGCGCGAGCCCCTCACAGCCCGCCCCCTCCCCATGGGAGGGGCAAGGGCTTCCTGCGCCTTATGATGCTCAACGCCAGTGTGAAACCCTGTACAATGTTTATAATCCATGTGCACAGCCAGAGAACTTATGAACAGTTATAAGAAAAAAAATCAGTATTTCTTTCTTTAAAATTTACACTCAGCTGTATATGAATAATATATATATATATACACTCAGTTGTATATATATATATATATATATCCATACATATATACCAAAATGCAAGTTTGAACAGGAAAACCATTTCCAGAAAGTGATATGATCTCTGTCAAAAATACACAAATATCTCAGAAATTTTAAACCTTGGAACAAGAACAAAAGTATCTCTGAGAAACCATGTAAACTGAAAATCTTCTTGATTACTTTGTCATATACTTACATACAGAAGTACATTCCTGAGTAAAGGAATACAATATAAAATTGAATGCAAGTTTTTCTTTCAAACCTCTGTTATTCTGAACGAATTGCACTGTTTCTGTATATTACTAATATTCAGAAACCTGTATTAAAATTGGGAATTACACTATCAGTCAGCTTGAATTTGGAAAGAATAGAAGTATATACTGAAATCAGTAAACACTGTTTCATACAAAAGAATTAATTAAATTTCTCTAATAGTACACTGATAGTATTATGACATACATGTTCTTCTCTAAAAACAGAGTCTTTTACCAAATCAGAAAAGAATTACTTACAAATGAGTAAATGAAATCTTACTACTGAACTTACAATTTTTCTTTCAAAGGATGTTATGAAATTCTCATTTGAAATTCTTTTAGAATCAATTGAATGCATGAAACATGTAAGAAAATGCACAACTTTCTTCTTTTGTATTTATTCCTACTTTACTTTTGGTAACTTCCAGGACAGGATGCCGAAGGTGGAACCACAGAGACGGTAGTATTACCTTTTCTAAACTACCATTTGCTTGTATTATTTATGCTTGGCCAAGCACTTGTACCATTGAAATAGATGGATTTTTTTTCAAAGCCTAGAAATGTATATGTATTTGAGTCTCTGCCACCTCCTGTTGCAAGAAATGTGTTTTTCTCATGTTAGAAATGCATATAGGCACCAGGCATGCATCGAGAGTTCCCTCCTATTTTACTGTATCAAGTTGCTAGGCTCCTTTATGCAGGGCCGGGGATTCCTTCGAGTTAGGAAGGAACTCAGGGAAGTCATGCACTTCGTGGTTGGGCGGAAAAGGCACCTGAATCACACTCTTGGCCCCAGCTCGCAAGAAGACCGACGGTGTCACGGTGGTTGGAGGTTCAGAGTTTTATTTGCTATTGATGAACTTGTGTAACATTCTGGAAATGGCTTATATAGCACCATTGTATGTATATTTATATTTAACATTCATTGTTGAAACTTTGAAATAGAAGTATGGCATGAAAGAATCTAATGTAACATTGATATGTAGAATTAAGTTTTATGACGTAGCATTGAAAAAGATGTTTTCATTGGAATTATTGATCTCTTTCGAGTATAGATGAATATGTATATATGAAAATTTCATTAATGTACTTTTGCCATGTGCATAATCTTGATAAATTATAATGTTGTTATTTGTATACATGAAATGCATTTTAAATTCTCTCTTATTGAGCTCAATTTGGAAGTTTTTATGTATGATATTAATTACTTGAAAACCCTTTTGAAAAGGAATTGAACAATTGAAAATGCCCCTTCCTTCAATTTCCCGAGCGTTACATTTTGTTGATTTAGATTGGGCAGGAGACCTGGACAATCGGAGGTCAACAAGTGGCTATGTGTTTACTTTGTTTAGATTTTTGGTTAGTTGGATGAGTAAGAGGAAGCCCATGGTTGCTTTATCCACCACAAAAGCAGAGTACATGGTTTCTAGACATGCCTCCAAAGAGGCAGTTTGGTTACAGATACTTGGGAAAGGTATTGGTTTTAATTGCAAGAAAATTAAACTTGAATGTGATAGTCAGAGTCTTATTTGTTTAGCTAAAAATCCTATTTATCATGCTCGTACTAAGCATTTTGATGTTCAATATCACTTTGTGCAAGAAATGGTTGAGAGTGGGAAGGTATTGATTGAGAAAGTTGACACTTTGATCAATGTTGTAAATTATCTTACGAAACTAGTTCCTACAGATAAGTTCTCTTGGTGCAGGAAGGCCATTGGCCTTGAGTCCTATACTTGATTTATAATAATGATTCCTTTTTTAGAATAATTGCAATGTATAATGTCAAGTGGGAGAATGTTGGGAATAGGATGCCATTTAATTGCAATCCTAAACATATTTCATGTATCTCCTAAGTCCTTGGAAAGTGTTCCCCAACACTAGGATTAAAAAGAGATTAAATTCGAATGAAATGAACATGTAAATGACATTTGTAATTATTTCTAAATGATAGGAACATGTGTGGATGCCCAAGAAGAGCTCCTACAAAATAGGAGAACATGGGGCACCTACATGGAAGGTGGAACCCACCTTGAGTTTAGTTAATTGTTTGGAAGATATTTTACACTTCAGTAATGCATGTAAAGATCCTACAAGTTAGGGATTGATATTTACATGAGTGGAGTTCAGTTTAGTTTAGTTTAGTTTAGTTCAATTCAGTTCAATTTAGTTCAGTTCAGTTTAGTTCAATTTAGTATCAGTATCAGTTCAGTTTAGTTTAGTTATGGTTCAATTATCTTCAGTTGCATGTATTTAGTTTGAGTTGCATGTTAGTTGAATTCAATTGACTTGAGTTGCATGATAGATAACAGGTGATAGATTCAGTTAAGTGGGGATGATCAATCATGCATGATGTTTGCATGAATTGATGGAGAGATGTGTTTCAATTAACAAAGATTGACTTGGACCCACCTTGGGCACCCAAGTTGGCATCTTGGAGTTAACACCTTTTGCATGAGAAGATATTTACAAGGTTGAGTTAAGTGGGCCCATTCTTGGGCACCAACTTTGAGGAGAAGCTTGGAAGATATTTTCTTGACCTACAATTAGTTAGGAGTTCAATTTGGGGCGCCTAAATTGAGGAGACATTGGATTTGACTTCATGTTACATGTTGAAACTCTACTTGCACAAAATAGGCATAGGTTTTTGAGATAAGCTTTGTGCTTTGTAATTGACAACTCTTTGGAGTTTTCAATGCTCATTATTTTCTATTAATTGTAACAAGTTGAAGAGAGTTTTATCAGAGTTTATTGTAGGTTGTGAAGAAGAATTGTTGAAGGAAAAAGAAGCATCTCAGTCAAGGATTGATACGATGTTATTGTAATCTTATTCAAAGGTTAAATAATACAAGCACTATTGATTCTAGTGGTGAAGTTTTTTCTTGAAATGGTTTCTCCACATATATGTTGTGTCATTTCTATCTTCTTGTCTCATTCTTCTACAATATTTTGTCTACTACAATTGGTAATAATTGCTCTAAACAGATAATCATATACAAAGAACACTTAATTAGATCTACAATCTCATAGTTTTACAAGTTTTAAAGCTACTTAATTACCTCCATTTTCAACAGTAAGCTCAATAATGGTATTATAGATTTTGGTGCCTCAAATAATGTTATGCTTTTGAAAGTAGCTCATGCTTTAGGACTTTGATTAAACAAACCATCTATAAATTTTCTCCATGGAATCCAAACAAGTCCACTTGTTGGTCAAATTAAATATGCCCAAGTTGCTTTGTTTGCATACCCACAAAAGATATTTAAGCTTAGCATTTTAGTTGTTGATATTCCTGCCAGTTATGTCATGCTATTGAGCAAAAGGTTTTGTAAATACTTAGGTGGTGAGATTCAATTGGACTAGTCCCATGTGTTGATACCTATTGGTGGTAAGAAGGTTCATCTTAATCTAGAGCCAACAAAAGAATACACTATTTTAAAATCAAATGATCCACAATCTAATATTATATTTGTAGAAACTGGTCCTAGCACCTATATGCTCACATCTGAAGAGAATGATACACTCGAGTTACTTTCCCATGATATATCTTCTAAAATTTGCATGATGGAATTTAATGGAAGTTTTTCTTCTTCTAGTTCTAGAAACAGGGTAGTCCTTATATCTCCCACATGGGATAAATTTCTTAAAGCATACAAGCTAGCTTTTGATACTACAAATAATACTGTTGAGTATGAGGCTCTCCTTCTAGGTTTGTAATTTGTGAAAGAAAAGGGCAGTAAAAAGCTTAAATTTATTGGTGATGTTGAACCAACAGTAAACTAAGTTAGAAATCAGTTCTAGACTAAAAATAAAGGCTCAAGAATTATTAGAATAAAGTTTGGAACATCATAGATCACTTTGATGTTCTTTCATACAATTAGTTCCAAGGGTCCATAATTCTAAAGTGGATTGCCTTGTATTAGGCTCACTTCTGATTCCTCAGCTTGATTTTGAAAAGGATTTGTGTCTAGTTGAATTAATCTATAGGCCTAGTGTGCTTGATAATGACAATCATTGACATGTGTTTGATGATGATAGGCATATTATTTATTTTCTTAAGGGGAATGTATCTTTTTCCAATTTCCTTTTTATAGGAGCTCAATTTGTAGATCAAAAGAACATAAATGAAAAATAATAGATGGATCTTGAAGTTTTACAACTGAAAGGAAACACCATACCTAAAGGCTTGATTTCATTAGAAAATGTGTTTGATAAACATGATCATTATGTGAAGAATAAGGTTAGCAAATTTCAGTCATGTAATTCTTTTAATTATTAGAAATTGAATATTGGTTTCAAAGATAATCCCAAGATTGTTCTAATTAGGAAATGTTGTTCTCAGAAGGAGAGGGAAAAGTTCATAACTCTACTCAAAAGATATACAGATGTGTTTTCTTGGTGTTATGATGATCTCAAAGATCTTATGGATGGTGATTTTAAACATCATATTTCTCTTAAGCCAGGAGCCACTCTGTTCATATAAAAGAAGATATAGTTTAACCTAAAGATAGTGGATATTATTTTTGCAAAGGTTGATACGATGCTTCAAGCTAGGATTATTTATCCAATTCATCATTCAACATAGGTTGCTAACATAGTTCACATTAGAAAGAAAAATGGTGAAATCCATATTTGTGTTCATTTTTTGCAACATTAATTAGGCCTCTCTAAAAGAAAATTACCCTCTTCCTACTATGGACTATATATTGCAAATGATTTCAGGATAAAAAATGATGTCTATGCTAGATGGATTTTCAGGTGACAACCAAATTAGTGTTGCTCTACAAGATTAACATAATATAACCTTTACTACTCCTTGGGGTACCTTTTTCCTATAACATGATTCCTTTTAAGTTAATGAACAAAAGTGCTAATTTTTAAAGGGCCATGGACCTCTCTTTTGGAGATTTGAGGAATATGATTATTGTTATTTATTTATATGGTTTGATGGTCTTTTCAAGAAAGCAAGAAGAACATGCATACCATTAGGAGTGTGTACTACAACACTATCTTCAGCAAGGTATCTCATTAAATACAAAGAAATTTATCTTCAAGGTAGCAAAAGGAAAGCTACTGGAACATATAGTATCTAAAAAAGGAATTTGAATTGATCTGGAGTGAGTCAAAGCTATACAATATCTCTCTTTTCCTTCCAGTAAACCAAGTATCAAACCTTTCTTTGGTCAAATTAATTTTCTAAAGAGATTTGTGCCAAATTTCTTAGAAATATCTAAAGATATTGTATATATGATGAAAGATAACATGAATCTTAAGTGGATGGAAGAATGAAAGAAATGTTTTAATCAAATTAAAACTACAATAGTTGATACCCCAATATTGACTTATCCAAAATTTTCCAAGGAATGCAATATATATTACTATGATTCTGATACAACTCTATCTTACATTTCGACTCAGTACAATGAAGAAAACATAGAAGCACCTATTTTTATGAGTGTACCTTTGAAAAAGCATGAGTTGAAATATTTTACATTAGAGAAACATGCATATGTTGTGGTCTAAATAGTGAAGCAATTTAGATTTTATATTTTGAATTGTCATTCTACCATTTATATACCAGACACAACTATCAAAATTATTCTTACACAACAAGAGATAGGACTAAATAAAAGAGCCTCATGGATTTCCAAGGTATAATAGTATGATATTTATATCAAACACATGGAACTTGTAAAGGGTAGAGGCTTCTATAAGTTAATAGTAGAAAATGAGTTGGATGAATAGAAAGAAGGTCCAAAATTACCCCTAGTTCCCTTTGTTGGTGTAATGTCCCCAATTTTGCGAGCATCAGAGTTCGGTGGATTTAGCCTATTCCTAGCCCTCGTAGGCTACTATGTCTAGCTAGAGGGTCTCTTTTGGCGATGATCAGAGGAATCTCTCCTTCAATGTTTCTTGTGGGTTCAAGCTTAACCATCAGTTGATTCAATTTCATATACTTACTATTTATAGTAAGTCAACTGACAAGCAATTCTATTTATAGCAAGGCACCTAAAGTTCACATGTTGGCAGTGTCGATTCCCAAATTCAATTGAGTTGGTGAAATAAGGAGTTTTGCCTAAGTTATAACATTTAATTATTATTAAAGGTGACTTTAATAATAATTAATATTTTAATATTATATTATAACATTATATTTGCACTTTTTGACTTGAGGGTCCATTCATCATTAAAAAGGGGGTCATTTTAATTAATTACTTGGGGCACCAATTTCAAGGATATATTTTAATATTCCAAAGTGCAAACATTTTATTTTTAAAATGTTTTAAAAGGAAAAATGGAGGGAATCAACCTATTATCTTTTATCCCACATTGGTGAGAAAAGTGTATGAGCTCCTCCAGGAAAAGTATAAAAGAATTTTATGGGGCTCATTTGGAGACATTCAGAATTGGTTATTGGATTTTTGTTTATGATTTCTCTTTGGCGTTTGGAGAAGGGAGCCCTAGGGTTTCTTCCAGCTTTGGAGATCGAAAACTCTCCATTGTATCAGCATTCTGAGGTTGTGGAATATCAGCTGAAGGTGCTCACTTTATGCTTCATCAGATTTACTATTTCAGTCTTGTAGGAGAGATTTGGAATAAGGATTTTAGCATCTTTCAAGTTAAGAAGATTCTTTCAGGGTATCTTTCTTTGTAAAGCTTTCAAAAATTTATGCAATATCAATAAAGCTTCATTTTCAACATTTAACTTGTTTCTAGTTGTATATCATTGCATGTTATGCTTTAGAAATTGTTAATCTCTTGAATGCATATTTTCTGTCTAGTAATAATTGAGAAAATTTATAAAAATTACAAACCCTAGATATTCAGCATAGTTTTCAGAAGTTAGAGACAGGCAGGTCTCCTACAGTGGTATCAGAGCCTGGATCTTGCCAGCCTGTTGGGAAAAATCATTGTTGCAGTTAGTTGGTTGTGGTTTGCAGCTTCATTGTTGAGGTTCATTAATTTTTAGATTTAATGGCCTTTGGCCAAATCTGAGGTAGATTTATTTATGTTGCCCCAATTAAAAATGAGGGAAATAATATTTTATTCTGGGGGTTCGAACAAATCATTGGGCAATCGATTGTTGTGGAAAAAGTGAATATTGTAGATTACCAGGCAAGCACCCAGCACAATCAGCAGGCGCACAAGAAGACAAGAGCTGACTGGAAATCAAATATAATATTCTACTCTAAAGTGATTCACCAACTTGAATCCGACAAAGTAAAGCAATGCGATTTTGATTAGACAAAAAAAGAAGCTAAGCCTGGCCGGCATGAGGAAATCGAGAGTTTGGAAATATTTCATTGTGTTCACCGAATATGACAAGAGTGGTGTTGTAAATAGCGACTGGTGTTTTATTTGCAGAAATTGTGTTACTTCTGTCTGCTGCTAATTATCTCTTGGATGATGGAGAAGTTGCCGGGGTAAATAGCTGAGGAAAGACAAACACGGGAGGATACGTCTTCAACAATTGCAACCTAAGAAATCGTATGATTGGAGGAAAGTTAGATAGAATTGTCTCTTGTGATTGACGCATAGCTAGAGAATCATTGGCCAAGTCATGCCATCAAGAACAAACAAAGGAATGGGTGTCAAAGAAGAAAAATCGCATCATATGCATATGATCGGTAGCGCTTCCCATAGCAAGCTAAGCAAGGACATCTTTCCAGATTTTAAAAAGAATATCTGCAGGCATTGTAAAATCAAGTTGGGAGTTCTTAGACTTGCTTTGGAGACACGTTTGTAGAAAGAGACAAGGCAGAATAGGACAAAATCGTCTCTCTTATTTTTGGCGTCGATTATTGAAGAATAATTATTGGGCCTTTGAAGACGAATTGCAAAGTGAACAAGGAAACGTAGCCTTTTGTTAGAGCCATTGAATATCAGAGGAAGAAAATTTGTGGTGAGACGTGGCATTGAGTCTGAATGAGCTATCAGGAGTAGCTTAAGAAATTGTTTCTTTTCTTTAGTCTGTCGTTGAGATCATAGATGGTCAGAGAAGAAAGACGCGTATGGTTTAAGGAAGCATTTAAAAAGCTGTTCAATAGCGACAAATTGTGTCTGGGAGTAGAGACAAAGATAAATGCCAGATCACCCAAGGCATCAGAATATTCAATTCTAATATTCTACATCGCATTTGTTCATTGAGGAAAGACAAACGTAGCCTGGGCAAAGCAAAAATCGAAAGCTGCTCTTTCAGCGAATAGGACAAATTATAGGGGAGGCCGAATTCAAAGAGGAGTCTATCTATCTCTCTGAGTAAAGACAAAGTCCAGTCAGCAAGGAGGGGACGATTTTGAAGAGATCGATTAATGCTTACTGGAAGTCGTCAAAGTCACCGAGGAACTATTTCGATTGAGGTCAATTGAAATCAGAGGCGATAAATAACAGTCCAAGTCAGCAAATAAGACGACAGGGTTGGAACATCTCTCAGGGCCGCTCATTGAAGAAACACAAATTTACTTGGGAGTTCGTATTTGTGGAGATAAGACATAATTGTGGTGTTCAAAGGCTTCGAAATGACTTCAGGCAGATACCATCAGTCTTCATTTGGTATTAAATCCATCATGTTGAAGGTGACTTATCTTATAATCAGTTGAAGGTTAGCACATTGGAAATCAATATACTGGAGGATGGTTGCTCCCAAAGTGTTTGATGAAATTATTGTGGTCTGTAACAGCTTGTTTGCATAAATGATCATTGTATTTGAAGTCACGCAAAGACTGTAGTTATATTTCAATTTCAGTCAATAAGTGCATTTCAATTAGAATCATTGAGGCTTTGGAATCATCATACACATTCAAAACATGACAAGCAACCTGAAAACAAACATACAGCAGTAAGCAGGTTGTACACAAATTGTTTGACGAAACTCCTTAGAGTAAAAAGGGTTGCATCGATGGTTGCCTATAGTTGTTATAGAACTAGAGATGGAAGATTGTTACCCACCTTTCTTCCTGCTCTACCACAGAAGGAAAAGTCTATGCAGGAACTCATGGAAGAACTCACACAAGCTTTTCAAGACTATGACAAGAGTGTGACACAGCTTCTACAACATCCAAAAAAAATTTATTCTTGGTTTGCAAAGGAAAAGAAATCAAGTACTGATGCAAAGAATCTTACCAGTACTCAAGTAAAGGAAAGGAGGATGAAACTTGAGGAGAATGTTGGTACTTTCAGCGCCCAAGAAGTTGTTATCAGTTATGCTAACAATTCTGATTTTGATAACAGTAGTCTTTTCCTTGAGCATAACAACGGGTTAGGTGTTATGGCCAGTGCGGAAAATGTTGTGGAAGAAACTTTGAATGTTGAAACGCAAAATATGGATGTCAAGCATGAAGATTACACAGAAAAGGTGACCAATAACATATCTGATTTACTTGACCACAGTAGTAAAATTTTGCATCAACTTGAGACAGTAGGGGCTACACATGTGCAAGATGCTACTATTGAGTTGTTACATGAAAGTACTCAGGAATTGAGTACTAATAATGCATTGTATCTTGAGGATTCATGTCATGGCGAGTCTGATTTTCCAGACTAGACCTTGGAAAACAAACTAGAAGGTTCAAGTGTTGGCATAGAATCCCAGGATCATGAGTTGGATGGTGATATAGTTGCATTGGAAGTGGAAGTGTGTGAAGATAATGTCATATCAGCAGCTTCTACCTTATTAGTTGAGCCATCCTTTGAGGTACATAGTAGCAGTACCTTAGATGTTGAGGTGTGCATGGATGAAAGCACACATGATGTTGCTTATCATGTAGTGAGTGATAACGAATCAACCTCATATCATAGTGTAGATTGTGAATCAGAAAAATTGTATGGGGGTCATAAGCTATAGAGTCCTCATCATTTGGTTGGGCAACTAAAAGTGAATGATAATATGATTGCCACAACCATTGAGCATTTTGATATTGCTCATCAGATGTTGGCTACCTATGGTTGGAGTACTCCTTTGACAGATGAGCACGGTGATAGTGGTTTTTCCCTTGCAGAGATACATGCACTTCGAGAAGTGATTGGAATGATGAAACAAAATTACCTACAACTACTTGCAGACAGGGATTTTCTTCTCGAGTGGGATTGCATTTGTTATGATGCATTGCAGGGAAAGGAGGAGAAGGTTGATGAGCTCACTCATGAGCTTGAGGTAACTATGGACTCATTGCAGAGTGCCCAGTTGGCCCTTCAAGAGTCACAGTTACAGATTGAGAAGCTTATCGTGGCGTTGAGTTTAGCACAGTCTTCACCATTTTTTGATATAGCTCAGATTTCCATGGCAGCAGTTGGTGAGGAGCATACACCCATGGTTCATAGCTGTGAGCAGGTTAAGGATGTGGTTACATCCATCACAGATATTGGTGCAGTTAACTTAGATGGGATGAGTGTTTTGATTAAGAACTCTTGTGATGAGATAGTTGATTTTTCTGAGAGTTGTGTGACAGATCACATCACTACTTCATCGTCATCACAGGAGATATGTGGGGCATCATCCAGTATGGAGATTTGTACTTATACTAATTTGTTTCCCCAGGACTATGATGGTCAGCTATTGACAGAGGTGGGAGCATTTTATCTTGATTGCATAGTGAGGAGTGTTCATCACTTCTCCTTTAGTCCACACACGGAGGATTTGATGATGCATCAGTGTGGATTGGCTCCAGAGTTATACCATCCGTTGTGGGATGGGTATTCACCATCTTCATAAGATGGAATTAGCGGCTGCAAGCGCTAGACTCAATTGTTTGTGGGGGATTATTTGCAGGGACAACTGTCAGTTTTACATCATGTTGATATGTATCCAACAGGGTTTGCTACTTCTATGTCACAAAGTTTTCTTATGGGTACATGGTTACAGGATGACTATGGTGTCAGTTGGCATGATGGCTTGGTTAGTTATCACATCCATGAGGGTTTAGCAAAGGACAGGGAGAGATTCGGTGTAGCAGATGCTTCTAGAAGTTTTTATCTCTGCATGACAGATGTATGTAAATTCAGATTGTATTGGGATCTAGGTGGTGACAGTTTTGGCACCAAGGATTGGATGGGTCCCATTGGGTTACTTCACCATTCCCAGCATGGTGAAGTTGGATGTAGTAGAGCGTAGTGGAAGCTTGAGGATGAGAGACACGATAGAATTTCACTCTGGGTTTGGGATCCAGGGATAGCTTGCGCAGTTGTGTTTCTGTTGATGCTACGGGAGACAGTTAGAGATGTGTGGGACACTTCACAGTCCTTCTTTGGGGCCTTCTGAGGAGTCGGGTTTCTTTGCAGTAAAGATTGCTTGAGGACAAGCAATTTCAGGGAGGGCAGACTGTAATGTCCCCAATTTTGCGAGCATCAGAGTTCAGTGGATTTAGCCTATTCCTAGCCCTCGTAGGCTACTATGTCTGGCTAGAGGGTCTCTTTTGGCGATGATCAGAGGAATCTCTCCTTCAACGTTTCTTGTGGGTTCAAGCTTAACCATCAGTTGATTCAATTTCATATACTTACTATTTATAGTAAGTCAACCGGCAAGCAATTCTATTTATAGCAAGGCACCTGAAGTTCACATGTTGGCAGTGTCGATTCCCAATTTCAATTGAGTTGGTGAAATAAGGAGTTTTGCCTAAGTTATAACATTTAATTATTATTAAAGGTGACTTTAATAATAATTAATATTTTAATATTATATTATAACATTATATTTGCACTTTTTGACTTGAGGGTCCATTCATCATTAAAAAGGGGGCCATTTTAATTAATTACTTGGGGCACCAATTTCAAGGATATATTTTAATATTCCAAAGTGCAAACATTTTATTTTTAAAATGTTTTAAAAGGAAAAATGGAGGGAATCAGCCTATTATCTTTTATCCCACATTGGTGAGAAAAGTGTATGAGCTCCTCTAGGAAAAGTATAAAAGAATCTTATGGGGCTCATTTGGAGACATTCAGAATTGGTTATTAATTTTTGTTTATGATTTCTCTTTGTCGTTTGGAGAAGGGAGCCTTAGGGTTTCTGCCAGCGTATCGGCTTTGGAGAACGAAAACTCTCAATTGTATCAGCATTCTAAGGTTGTGGAATATCACCTGAAGGTGCTCACTTTATGCTTCATCAGATTTACTGCTTCAGTCTTGCAGAAGAGATTTGGAATAAGGATTTCAGCATCTTTCAAGTTAAGAATATTCTTTCCGGGTATCTTTCTTTGTAAAGCTTTTAGAAATTTATGCAATATCAATAAAGCTTCATTTTCAGCATTTAATTTGTTTCTAGTTGTATATCATTACATGTTGTGCTTCAGAAATTGTTAATCTCTTGAATGCATATTTTATATCTGGTAATAATTGAGAAAATTTATAAAAATTACAAACCCTAGTTATTCAGCATAGTTTTCAAAAGTTAGAGACAGACAGGTCTCCTACAGTTGGGATAATAGATGAATGGTTTTCTAACATTGCATATTTTCTTATGTATGGAGAGTTTCCTGCCTGTCTATCTTAGAAGAAAAAGAGGAAAATCAAATTAAAAGCAGCTAAAGACATCATATGGGGCAATACTCTTGATAAGAAGGGAATTGATGGACCCTTATGAGATGTGTAGACACGAAACAACAAAATAAATTGCTTTAGTGCTTTCACTACGAAGCCTATGAAGGTCATTTATCTTCTTCAGTTATGAAATTCAAGATCCTTAGGAATTTTTTTATTGGCTTGGTATGTCTATAGATGTAGATGAATGGGTTAGAAGGTGTGAATCTTGTCAACAATTTAAAGGGAAAGTTTAACTTGTTGCCCTATCACTAAAACTAGCAATAATTGAGGAACCATTTCAACAGCATAGGGTCTTATTTTATTAGCCCAATTAATCCTCATTCTAGTGTCATTCACACTCATATTATGGTTTTAATAGATTATTTTACAAAATTGGTGGAGGTGATTCCTATAAAGAAAACAACATAAGAAGTGGTATGGAATTTCATTAAAGAAAATGTTCTAGTGAGGTTTGGAATTCCCCACAAAATAGTAATTGATAACACTACAATTTTTTCTTCTCATGAGATATTTGAATTTTTTTATAAATATGACATTATCCTAGCTCACACATCTAATTATCTTCAAGGGAATGGTTAAGTAGAAGCCAAAAACAAAAATATCACTAATATTATTTGCAAACTGGTAGAGGAGAATTAGAGAAGTTGACATTCAAATTCATATGATACATTATGGGCAGACAAGACAAATATGAACATAATGATTAGGATGTATTCCTTTAAGTTGGTCTATGGAGTTGAAGCTAAACTACCAATTCCCCTAGATATTTCATGTTTGTGTCTTCAAAATGCATTGTAATACTATGAATTTAGAGATTCATGAGAGAAGAGAATCCTATATTTGACAAATATTGAGGAACAAAGGGATTTGGTGGTAGACAAGATCAAAGAAAATCAAATATGTGTAAAGCAATTATTTGATAAGAAGGCTAGACAAAGACAATTCAAAGTAGGTGATCTTGTGTTACTATGGGACAAGAGAAAATAGCCAAAAGGGAGCCATGGTAAATTTAATTTTATATGTAAAGGAACATTTCAAATTAAATAGATTTGTGAAGAAAATTTATTACAAAATTTATTCTACTTGGCCTATCTAGATGGTACTCATTTTCCCCTTCCTTAAATACTAGGCAACACTTATAAATTTACAATCAGTGAAATGGGTTGTCCCTTGTCTTTATACATAAACTAATTAGGAGTTTTTGGTCTATTTCATATCTATTTTGGCTTGTGTGTTAGTTGTTTGTTGTTTCTTTCTCATATATCTCCTTTGCATAATTATTTTTCCCGCCTTTTGTTTATGACTCTATTGCCCAATGGTTCAAGCACTAATTTTTTATAGAGAGTCTACATTCATCTTGCGTCTTTTATAGTCCTTGTCCCCAGTTAGAGCCAATTGTTGCCCTCATTTTCAACATACCCAATTTTTTAAATTTTCACGTCAAAATTTCTCATTGGGTCACTCCTTAATGTAAATACCTCATGTGCTTTCAATATATGTAAATCATTTTCTCAATCAAAATTGTCATTTGAAAACTATTGGACATCACAAGTCATCTACATTGTGTTCTCCTCGTGTAATTTTTAAAATCTTCTCCATGTATTAGTGTCCAATTGATTCATGAAGGTTAGTTGTGTCAAACTCAAATATCTAGCTCTAGATTGAAAGATAGTTGTTTGTCATTCTAGTTCAGACCCAAGAGTAGTTGTGTAGATTGGAAATAATTAAAAAATAATTAAATTTCAAAATTTATAAATGCTAGTGCAAATTATTTTCATAAGGATATTTTTGGTGGTATTTTGCCTAAAATGTCCAATTTACATATCAAAGTGCCTTTAGGATTGTGAGATATTAAAACTTGAAGTTTTTGGACTATGAATTCCCAGAAACAATTAAATTTGCAGTTTCATAGCATTTAAAATAAAATGGTTTGGCAAGGAGGTTTTTGGTGCCATTATACGTAATGTGGTAAGGTTTTGTAAGGAAATATGAATCCATGCAAAAGTCATACATCATTCTCAATTTTCCTGATTAGTGGTTTACTACATAATTTTTATAAGGTTTTCAAAATAAATATGAGCATTCTCTAAAAAAGTTAGTCTTGCTTCTCCAAGTTGAAAAATAAAAATATGGGCCCTAAATCACTCTTCATTGAAAGTTGACAAAAGAAGCCACCATTGTTATAAAACGAGGTATATATATCTATCAAAGCAAAGGTTGAATAAGGAAAATTAATGATAGTCGACAATTGTGTCCAAGTTCTTAACTTCTTTCTCAGGGTCGATAGGCAGATAAAAGCTATCAATGTTAGGTTCATTAGCACTTTAGTGTTTGTTCATAACTCTCCTTCAAACATCAATCCGAAGCAAATTAAATGTTGTTGGAATTTTTATGGTCAATCTAATTCAAACTTTCCTTTATCATTTGCTATTATTTCTATGAATTCTTTCATGCTTGTGTCATAGTTGGCATCTCTCTAATTCTTTTTCCCACTTAACAAGACCATCGTGAACAAACTCATCATTCTTAAAATGGAATTACATATGAAAAATCTACCATTGAAAAATGGTTTGAGAGCAACAACACTACCTACCCTCATATTAATACTAAATTCATAACACATTATTAAATATTTTTCCTATATTTATATTTTCTTGTGCTTAAAATACACATTGGTTGGTTCTCCTAAAATATTCTCTCAAGCATAAAATTTATTATAGGAAAAATCTGCAATCTCCCACAAATTTCAATAAATAACATTAAAATGTAATGTAAATAGAATAATATAGAAGAATTTTAACATCCACGAGGCCAAAGAAAGCCCATGAGACAATAGACCTTGCTATTTTAGCTTTGTGAAGTGTTGATCTCCTACAATTTTGCTTGATAATGAGCCCTCCCATTTTCTCCACCCACTCCACGCTAAATAAATCTTGAAAGGTAACTATTGCCAAATCACTCATGCAGTTGTCTCTAATGTCACTGTATACTTTGCAATCTAACATATTTTTTTTTAGTTTTCCACCTTCCCCGTTGTACACAAGATACAAACCCTCTCTTCCCACACTTCTTTTGGCCTTTTCCACCTCCTTGTTTCACATCGAAGATGATGCTGCGAGTTAGTCCTCAACTGAACAATGAGAATCTTTGACCTCCTAGGGATATTGGCCTCTATATATGCTTTTTGTTGATGGTCCATGTTGGGGTTAAATTCTTCAAGATAATAATTTTTTTCTCTCCACCACCCTTGCCCACATAACCTTATGAAATTTCTCAACCACATATATCTTTATCACTTTACTATTATTAGGACACACATTCAAGTGAATGTACCACTTGTTCATCTACTTACTATTTTGCTTCATCCATGTCTTCTTTCTTTCACCTAAGGCATCTTTGAAAACAACATTAGGCCATTGTTGAATTTCCATCTACTCAACTTTTTTCAAATATCTCAAAAGACATACCATAGCGATGGCCTCAATAGGAATTGCCTCTATTTCAGTTAGACGTATTTCATAAGGAACTGATGCTTTTAGTTTGAATTTGCTTGTGATCAAGCACTTTTGAATTCTCTCTATTTGTGCCCATTTGATGTCAAAGGTACTACTAGCCCAAATTTCACATTCATAAAGAACCACCAGAATAACTAACAACCCAATCAGTGTTTGAATAGTCTTCCAATTCCACAACTCTGCCTCTCTGCAACTATTTTGAAGAGGAAAAAGTGCTCTCCACCATCCCAAAGTGTGTTTCCTTTTGCAAGTTTCCCAACTAAGCTTCTTGTTGAATCAATTCCCACATATCTATATTTTGTTACTTCCTTTAGGATACTATCTTCAAAATAGAAGTCAAATTGATTCTTTTTCTTTTTCTTGGAGAAGATCATGATCTTGGTCTTACTAATATTAACTTGAATACCCGCTTCTTTGCAAACAAGCTAAGAGCTCAAATACTTCAAAATCGTTAATTGAACCAAATAAAAAAGAAAAATAAATAAATAAATAAATAAACAACATTAACGTGTGACACGGGAGAAATACGTTAGGGAGAGCAAGTTAAGATTTAATTGGGACAGAGAGGAAGACATGCAGCGGGCCGTGTGGTAGCTGCTTCTTGAAAAGCCATTTCGCACTGTTTTTTTTGTTGATATTTATTTTTCTCTGCGAATGGCATCTATGTTTGCTGTGAAATGCATTGCGGCCCCTAGATATGGCGGAACTGGACTGTTTTCTGCATCTTCTTCAGGAATTAGTGGCGCTAAACTTAGAGGATCTTCACGGCCGCTAGATTTGGCAGCTAGATTTCACAGGGTTCCGATGATTATGACACTTTCTCCTAAGGCCAAGTAAGTTTACAGCAAATATCTTAAACGCTAATGCCATTTTTTTAACCATATCTAACATGAAACAATAATTTTACTTGTTTGCCCCTATTACTATGAAACAACAAGGTCTGGATGGTTTTGGGTATTTGTGTAGAAGATTTGCTGCTTGCAGATGCCTCTTATGGACAGATGCGAATCAGCGGGAATGTTAGCGAGCTTCGTAGCTCTGTGTTGTGATGTACTTTGAGTACCATTAATAAGGACTTTCAATATTTTATAAGATATTCTGGTCAGCATTTTTGAAACAGCATGTAGTTCATTGCGTTTTATTCCTTCCAAGTTTATGTAATCAAGAGCATTCTGGAAAACGAGAACAATAGATTTGTAAGATATCCAACTGCAAAATAAATGAAAATATGTAAATCAAAAGATATAAGATTGTGAAGTAATCAATGCCTTTGGTTGCCTGTCCTGATGACCGAGAGCGAATTCCATAGTTAGCATTCAATTGTTGTAGAGATATATTTCATGTTTGGCAAATCCAGATGCCTTCAAAGACTGGAAGAAACCCAAAGTTGAGTGTGTATAATTTTCTACAGATGCTACTAATTCTAATATCAGATTACATCAAAGTCTTCTCAGAATATCCAATTCGATAGGCTTCATACCCCTTTCAAATAGAGTTATATCCACTTCATATGGGTTCTACAAGAAATGGAGAATCATGGCAAGCAATGATGTGGTTGGAGAAGAGAAGAAGAAGAAGACCATTTCTATGATTGATTGCATATGAGAAGTCTACCGTTGAGAAGTGGTTTGAGATTTTACAAGGAATACAATCTCATTTATAGAAAGAATTTGAGCGGAATCTGATTTGATATAGATACAATTTGGTTTGATTTTAGGTTGCAGATGTAGAAGGTGCAGAATTTGATCTCCTAATAATATCTACATTAATTATGGCCTTGACGTATTCATAAAAAAGATGTTTGCAAATGTGATCTCTTAATTTTACATGTTAGCTTCTCAACAAAATCTTTGCAGAATCTAATCTCTTAGTAATATCCGCATTGATGGCTTTGACACATTTCTAAAAAATATCTTTGCAGATTGTGTACATGGCTACTGGATTTTTGGCAGTGAATAAAGAATAAAAGCGACAAAATATGGTTGGTGGATTTTACTGTATGTCGCAGTATCTCGGTAACCTGAAAATGGCTTAACAGTGAATTAAAAGTTGTTAGACGGCATGACACTTGTTTCCGGTGGAAAACTACAACATAATATAGCCTATCAGCTAACAAGAAAACACTACCTAGTAAAATTGAATAAATGGTTCATTCCTTCCCCTGGCAAGATCCTCATTGGTATGCATGGCCCCACCATTCTTCAATGGCTGCATGAATCATGCTTATCCTTTTGACCTTTACCATGTTCCATAGATAAAGCTACATTGATACTGATAGTTGGTATGCTTGCTTGAAATTATGTAAGCTCATGCCTAGTGTTCCACGGGGACGCGTCCCCTGGAAAAACCACCCGTTTCCGAGACGGGGAGACGCCTAGGAAACGTCCCTCTGCTGTCCCCCTGCTGTCTCCACGTTTCTCTGCCGCCCCCCCGAAGTCCCCTTCTGGGAGACTTTAGGGAAACTTCTGGGAGATTCCAGGGAAACTTCTGGGAGACTTCTAGAAGTCCCCTCCACCCAAGGAAACTCCAGGGAAACTTTTGGGAGACTTAAGGGAAAATTCTGGGAGACTCCAAGGAAACTTCTAGGAGACTTCCAGAGGCATCAGGCCATTAGCCTGGAGCCATTTACTATTAGTATTTACTATTTTATACTATGTTTTTGAAGTTTGAAGTTTGAACATTGATGATACAGTGATACTTGATTCAGTTGATTGTAATTATGATTCACGAATCATGATTATGAAACTCAAATTATGAAACATCTAGTTCTTGTTGCATTTTCCAATGTCTATATTTTGATTTTGATTTTCAATGCTCAGTGGTTCACTAGTTCAATGAAATGATATATCATTGCAATGTGTTATTGTGTTTAAACTTTAAACTTTTAAGTTTTAAGTTTTGTTTTTATGTGTTAACTTTACTTATTCCTTAGGCTTCTACAATTATATAATTATATTGTTATACATCCTTTTATAACTAATTTTTCAAGTACTATATGTATTTCAGCAGCCGCCCCCCCGCCAACCCCCCGCCGCCGTCCCCCCGTCATCCCCAAACTTAGGCCCCCCGTCTCCCAATTTTACTTATTCCTTAGGCTTCTACAATTATATAATTATATTGTTATACATCCTTTTATAACCATTTTCAGAAATTATATATTACTGTAGCCGCCCCATAGCCCCGCTGCCTTCCCAGTGGGTCCCAGTTAGGCCCGTCTCCATCTGAGCTCCGTCCCCCGCCCCGTCCCCGTCCCGTCCCGTGCATGCATCCCGAAACTCAGGTGCCGCTGCTTATGCCTCATCAGTCTTTTCTTTGCAATTATCACATCTCTGGCCAATTTTAAATGACATTTTACTTCAAAGGAAAGGTATTTGAGGTTTTTTTAACTGAATTGACCTGCAATTGAAAAAATGGACCTAAAGAGGGCACAGCTCTATGAGGGACCCTACCAAAACTTAAAAAACAGATGTTACAAAAGATTTGAATTAAATATCAAGTAATAAAGAAGCCTAGTTCAAAATATCTCTCTTATAAATAGAGAGAGAGAGGAGACATTTTCTTGGAAGAACTAATTGGAGCAGCTTTGGCCTCCACCTTCAGCTTGCACATTTATGCATTAAAGGGTATGCTCATTTTTCTGCCATTCAATATATAATTATCCTAGTTAATCCCTTGCATGTCTGATGTTTGTACTGTGAATTTTTGTTTTAAATTTTTAATAAATAAGATGTGTTGTCAGATCGGCAATGTCACACTGATATGCAGATGATGGGTCGAAGGTAGAAAATTTTGATGTTTTGTGGTTGCTTTGATGTTGTTAAATTTGTATGAAGATTGGAATATGGAATTTCCAAGTGACTCACATGTTTTTTACCAAACAGTCTGAGGGTTGCTCATCATGCTATTGTAAAGTGATGATTGTCACACATCCGAGAAGGCTTTCTTTGCTGTTTCTCTTTAAAAGGATTGAATCTTTATATTGTAAAAGAGTTGGAAAAGCAGAGGGAAAACTCTGATTGTAAAGTATCATAGTTATGGAATACACAGTGTCTGTTCTTTGTTGAAATTGTATTGTAATACTTCGCCTAAAATGAATAATATGAACAAATGTTCACAGTCGAATTGTCTCCAATTGCATTCTCTTGTTTCTTTGATTGAAGTAGTTAAGGGTTGCAGAATTCCTCACACACATCTGCTGTTCTAAACTGTTGTCTAGTGTTAGTCATTATTCAATGAATTGTACAAATCTTTCACTAGTAAATAGTAAGGGACATAAGACTTGCAAGGGATCAGTAAGTAGAATTCAAATTGTAGAGCCATATATGATTGGCTATATTGCTGTAAGGTAGTAATAGGAAACTAAACCATCAGGAATGTTGCTGTATTGAGATGCAAGGGATATATTGAATTAGGAACTCTGTAGCCCCATATAAGATACCGATCCATATATTAAGCACCCTTTCCCAACCCATAATCTTTCAATCATGGAAAACACATAGAAGGATAATTTAATTCTTTAAATTATTCATACCAAAAAAGTTAATGATATGAGGAAAGCAATTACCCTTGTCTGTAATTTCACAAATCCTTGTTATACTGTGTGAATGCTCATATCTGCAATGCACTGTAATACAAATATGTTGTATATTTTAAACCAGTGTATCTAGTAGGTCCAATCGCCTTGGTCTTGTAGAGCCTAAAGTTCAGGGGAGGATATGTAAATCTCTCCTGTATGTTGGCCAACTGTGTAATAATCTTAAGCATAGGAATTGAGAATTTCTTAGATATTATTGACAGCAAGTTGGGGAACCAACAGGCACAACTGTATTCACTTAGGTGCCTTGAAATCAATCCCCCTCTGGGCCTATTAATTTGGTAGCAGACCTAAATGTCAAGCTTAGCAAGTCACAAAAAAGGCCAACTGTGAATACTAAAGGCATTGAGTGTATCTTTGTGGTTATGAACCAAAGGAATGACAAAAAACTCAGAACTAAATCTTCCTCATGATGTGACATCAACATTTGAGGCCAAAATATATGATAAACCATTTCATACCTTATTATTTCATTATCACCAGAGCCTTGTTTGACCTATGGGTTTCTATAAATTCAGCATCAGGATTTTGCTTAAGAATTTGTAACTAGAAGATCAGCAATTCACTCATGAAGACCAGCAAAGGCATCTAGAGGTGCATATATTATTATATTTTCAGCTAGATGGGATACAATCATAGTCAACTGTTCCAAGTCAAAATTTGTAATGAGACTCCACTTATGTTGTCATTGTGCTTTTTGTAGTAATGTTGCTTTTATATTTCAGATTTTTAAAAATAGAATACTGCAAGCATTAATTGCTAGATTTTCGTTGTAACTTATCTTCCCCTGTAGTAATCCACTTTTTTGATATTCTTCTTTCTCAAGTGTCTGGTATGTTGTCAATGGAACTTTTTCCTCTTCCTCGGGTCTATAGAAATCTGCTAGTAGGATAGAAATCAGTTGTACAACATACAACAAGTTGGTTGAGTTCAAAATTAATAAGCATAAATTCTAATAGGAGAAAGGGGAGGACTCTTAAGGGAGTCCTATCTACAGATAGGTTTGTTGCTTGATGTGCTTTGTGCTATTTCTATTAGGGTCTTTTGTAATGTCCCTTTTTGAGGTGAGCAAGGAAAATAAAGAGAAAAAGTTAATATTTTATTATTTTTGATTTTTGGCGCTCAAGGAGGAGGACGTTAAATGATATTTATTATGATTTTTGGTGAAGGCAAAATATTTTTATAAATTTTCTCTGAGATTGGGCGACCCTTTTTGGAGTTGAAAATAAAATTAAAAATAAATAAATTCAAATTTTGGGGCCCAAATTAGGTCGGCCAAAAAGAGGGAAAAGGGGAAGTTTAACAATAAATACAAGTTCATTGTGGAGGCTTTTTATTATGGTGAATTATTCTGCTTTTTAAGATCAGTAATTATTGTAGCTATTCCAAAGACAAAAACCCTTGTGAATAATAGAGGAGTTGGATGAAAGCCTAGCTCTTCAATGGAGGACCTCATGACGGAGGTTCACTTGCGCTTCAATGGAGTTTTATGATAGATTTTCATACCAGCCTAGGTGACTTGAGGAAGGCAGATTTGGTTTTGCATTGACTTAGGGTTTCACCCTAGAGTGGGGTACCCAAGTTGCAAGAGGAGCACTTTTGATTTGGAGGGGCGAAATTGGCAGGATTAGAGGATTTCAACGAATTTCAAGGGTTGCAAACCCTACATTCAGACCAGCAGGTTAGCACACCCTTGTGGTAGGGTTTTGGAGACATTTTTTCCATATCTTTGCACTCATCTTTGCATTTGTGTGAGTTGGAGCAAGGTCACCCAGCTGGGGTTAGCTTAGATCAGCTTTCCTTTGCATATTTGGCTTGTAAGTGGGGTATCTTCATATCAGCAACTATTGTTTGGAGCCTGTTTTTGTTGTGATCTTGAATAAGTAATAGGTCTGATTTTGTAGCAGCAGAACTGAATAAACTTGTAATTAGATTTTGCATATTTTGGGTGGACAAATTGGTGCTATATATTGCTGGTTACATTTGTGCTTATTGTTAGATGTGTTCATCATATTCTTTGAAGCATTCAAATGAGTTTATGTTGCTGTTCATGCTTGTTTAATCTCAGGAATTTTATATCAGTAACTAGGGTTTTTAGCAGAAATTGTATAGTGCAAAAATTAGGGCAGAAGTTTGAGTTTCAAAAATCACAAGTTTTGCATATATCCTAGTGGGGATATTATAGTGGTATTAGAGCAAGGATTCTGCTAAGCTGTAGAGAAATTACTGTTGGTGTGAATCATGGGAATGAGAGAGAAGGACAATGGAATTGCGGCCTCCAAAATTGCTAGATGGTATGAAAGGTATCAAAAGTATAAGGATCTTCTAACATTCCAAGCATATTTAAGATCGACAAGAAAAACTATACCCATGAATGAGGAGATTATCAGAATTTTTGATAAGTACTTAGGTGAACTTGAAGCTATCAAGGCTACAAAGTCTTTGACAGGTACTACATAAGAAAAAGAATGGAAGAAGAGTCAATATTGTGTGTTGAAGATGTGCCAATAGTTGCAAATGATGGCTAGGGAACATCCACTCACTTTTTAGGTTTGGAAGTAATCAAACCCTATGATGATAATCTGCAATGTTTGAAAAGGTTTGATGATTTACAAGGTAAGGGTTATGCTATTGGGAAGAGTGGTAAATCAACAGTCATTGATTGGCCTATTGGTGAACAAGGTTCTAGAACAACCATTGAAGAAAAGCATGTTGAAATTGTCCAAGTGATAAAAGAGGAATTGCTTCCTTGTAATCAGCCACATGAAGATATGGGTATTACTAATGATCCATCTCTTGAGAATAGCATTACCACATTATCTCTACATCATAGTGGCAAGGAATGCGATGAGAAAAATGACTTGGGTACATTGGATCATAGCCCTTTTGCATGGCATGATAGAGAAGTTCAATTTAGGATTGAGAAAGATGATGTGGAAGGATGTGTGGAAAATAACATTATTTTCAAAGAGCTGGCTTGTTATGATGCAGCTCTAGCTTCAAAACAAAAATTAGAGGAAGAAGATGTCAAATCAGAAAAACAGTCATCTATGGCCGTCACACCTACGAGGTTGTTTTCACATGAAAATGCAGATTTCAGTTATGAGATGGATGATACAACTTTTGGAAATGAGGGTATGCATGAAAGGATGTTCATGGGACAAAGCTACATACATGTTATGTCATTCCCTAGTAAGTTCGACAGTCCTTGTTTCATGCACATGATCACATTTGATGACAACCTATTGGAGTTGTATGAGAAACATTTTGTTGAAGAGCTGATCATAAAGATTAAGGGATGGCCTAGTAAGAAGATCCTATAGTTTGATAATGTATGGTTTGTCATGGATATTACACCTTGGAGATGGTCTGAAACTATGGGACTCACGTACAAGGATGAACCAATGATGTTGAGAGCTAGTGATAAGAATGCAACACCTAAAGAAGATGAAGTTGCTCTCACATGCTTTCAGCAGGATGAGGATTCACTTCTTGCATCAACCAATAAGGAGTACATGTGTCTTCATAATGACCACAAGAAAGAAGGGCCTGCTGTCACAGGATGTGCCAAATCAATAATCAGTGATGATTGATTAGATTTATGAAGCTGATGTTGAAGACAAATCAGAAATGTTGCATGGAGATTTTGGGTCTCATAAGTCACATCACTTGGAAGGGCAATTGAAGGTGAATGATAGTCAAATTGTGGCAGCCCTAACTCACTTTGATGATATTCATAAGATGATGAAAGATTTGTGTTGGAAGGCACTAAGTGAACATGAAGATTTAGTTTGCAGCCAAGGGACAAAAATTATGGCACATGACACACTTGATTTTCCATTGAAGACATCTCTTGGACCAGCACTTGACGATGGACAATTAACAAAGGATGAAGACTTGTTTGAGTTCCTTGAAGGCATTACAAAGAGGTATGATGAAGGTTTTGATTTTTTGTTTTATGACAAAATTCATATTTCCTTGCATAAACATGAGACTGCAGCTATGTCACAAGAAGGGAATGATATTGTGGGATCTCCCAATGTTGGCACTCAAGATGTGAGTGCCAAATACAAGGAATGTATTGTGGATTCAAGCCCCAAAGGTTCTGATTTTGCATACCACACTATGGAAGATGTGAAGAAGACACAAGACATGTGTGATGGGTGGTTGCAAAGAACTAGGAGGGAAAAGATGTTGGCTGCCCAAGCAAAACAACACTTGCAAGAGATCAATGAACATTGTAACCAGTTAGATCGAGCAAGGAGGCAAAGGGAGTCACACCTTAGATCTCTAATTCTTCCAAGGGAAGAATGCTTAGTGGTGGAGCAAGCAAAGGAAAGGTATCTTAAAAAAAGCAATGAAGAAGAACATTCAGATTTGGGTGAGCATGAAAAGAGGTATGATTCAGATTTTTTTTTTTGTATGCATAGTTTACATCATGAGGATCATGAGTTACCTCTTTTAGAGAGCCCATTGAAAGCTCAAATCATAGATATGGATGGGATAGCCGAGCATACTCCTTTTGGACCAGCCAACGATGTGATGTGTACATGTATAGGTGGAGACATTGGTGGTTCAGATTTGGTTGAGCCATTGGTCATTCATGGAGAACTTGAGGGGTTTACTTGTGATGAGATACAATCCCATCATATGGATGACTCCTTGGTGAAGTGTGAGGCTGCCCTACTTTCAGGACTTATGACACACATCATGGATGCAAATTTGAATGAAGACACTATGGAAAGGTATGATAACTTTTCTGATTTTCTGATTTGGAATAGTAGTCTTTGGGTTTTGGATAATCTTGAGTTGGCTGCTCTTACTCATGAGGATGATAGTAAGAAGTCTTCTTCTACTGTTGGCACTCATTTGGGAGACAAATATGAGGTCTTATTTGTGTGTCCAAGACACAAGAAGACCAAGTTAGTACAGCATGTCATGAGAGAGGCAAAGAAGATTCAAAGTATGTGGTATATGAGGAATGAGCCTTGTATGGTGGCCAAGCAATTGGAGAAATCAAGTTTGAGGTATGGCTCAAAATTCTTTGTTTGTTCACATAGCTTGCTTTATGAGGATTTGGTGTCACCTATTTTGGAAAGCCATTTGAAGGCTCGCATCATAGACTTGGATGGCATTATTAAGCACACACTTGGTGGATCAACCACTAGTATTATGCCTTCATATGTAGAAAGAGATATGGGTGATGAAAATTTGGTTTGGTCTTTGATCATTGATGGAGCACTTGAAGAGTTTGCTTGTGATGAGTCTCATCATGTTGATGACCTTTTGGTCGAATATGTAGCTGCTCTATTTTAGAGATTTGTGATGCATGCCATGGAGACACTTGTCTTT
>VDFB02072387.1:0-23114 GCA_007258455.2 Sequoia sempervirens
TTCCTTTTCAAGAACTAAGGACAGGTTATCAATTCACATCATCTAGCACAAATATGGAAAAGGACATGCCAGGTGAATAGTCATTGTCTCACCAAAGCAATTTTAGTACTGGTAGGTACAAGGTGATTAGCTTTGAAAATATCTATGGTTACCCAAATACGGTACCACCCAAGTTTAGGGACAACATACCAAGATTCAGTGGTGACAAGTTAGAGTCAGCAAGTAAGCATGTGCAATAATTTGTTGATGTGATGGGTGATTATGAGATAGATTGTGAAGATGTGGTTATGAAGCTATTCGTTCAATCTCTGAAAGGAGATGCAAGAGACTGGCTCTCTTTTCTACCTGCTTCTTCTGTACATTGTTGGAATGAACTTGAGAAAACCTTCTTGGACTAATTTGGTGAAGGGATAAATCCAAGTGTTGCAAGAAATAATTTCATGGAGATTTCTAGGGATAAGAGGGAATTGGTCCCTGCTTTCAACCTTAGATTTTCCAAGGTCATAAGCGAAATCCCTGAGCACATGAGACCAAATGATGCATAGTGTTTGGTTGTATATTTGGGAGCATTTGATAGTAACATGAGCTTCTTGTTAAGAGATAAAGATCTTGCCACCTTACAACAAGCCTACCAAGAGGCTATGAACATTGAGAATAATTTGAAATACTCAATCATGAGGGGACTTGCGATTGCTAGTAGTAGTTTCAATAGCATTCAGGCTAGTGAGCCAAACCAATCAGGAAGTAAAAATGTTTGTCATGAAAAGGATCCCATATATGTTGCATTTGCATTTCCCACTAGATGCAAAACATAAGCAAGCATCAACCTCACATCAACCTAGAATGGGGAAGGCTGACTTGATTCTCTCTGTTAGAAAGTTGTATGAAATGAAGAGACATGTGAATGAGTCACCATATGACTTGTTTTCTAGATTCTTGGATTTTTTGATGGAGATTCCCAAGAGTTTTAAGCCTAGTGATTTAATGTGCATTAATTTTTTTTGTGAAGCTTACATATCAGGATCAAGCCAGTGGTTTGAGAATCAGAAGCCTCATAGCCTTGATCAAGTAGTGGATTGGATTAACACTGTGGAAGAAATTAAGCATGGTCATATGCCCCTAGCTATTTCCTAGAATGTAGGAAATAATTTCCACAGTGAGGAGGATCAAAGACTATGATTGACACATAAAGGAGAAGCATCAAAGTATGAGCAACTAATTATTGAATGTTGTTATTTTACAAGCAACATAGAAGAAAGTTCCTGTAATAGTGATGAGGATGAAGAGACAGAGTGTGAGAACAAGGAGGTAATACCTAATTATCTTCCTTGGGATGTCATAAGCTATGAGCAAACACAAGAGGTATATGGTGAAACCTCACAAACTAATTGATCCAATACTCATCGCTACACCAATTAGTGAGGGGGAATCCCACTTGGTTTTCAAAGAGATGCTAAATATGAGAATCAAAGTAGTGAATCCCGAGTTTAGACGATCTCCTAATGAATATGATTCTTCTCATGAAGTGGAGATGGAATCCTTTGTTTCTAGTAGGGGATTGTTGTCAATTCAGATTGCACCCGAACGGTTGAATAGTTAAATTCAGTAATCTATTGAAACATGGAATGATTCTCAGGCCTGTGGGTTTACTTTCATGAGAATCCAATCTCAGGAAGAGTGGTTTTGGTAAAATCCTAAAAGTCTAATTGACAGGGAAAGAGGTAGAAAGACTAGAATGCAATTCTAAACTATGAAATTGTTAATTTATGGTGGTGCAGAAGAATCCAACTTGCAGACTTAACTCACAGAACAATTACTCACTATTTTTATTCGCACAACTAGATCTAGAAGTTTAAACACTTGAATATTTTAAACAAAGGCTATTAAAGAAACAATCACATAAGGGAAATATGATTTCCACAACTAGACTGTTTGATTATCGATCAACACAATGTTTAACCAGTGGATTTAAACCTGAATGCATACATAATTCACTAAGGAGACAGAAATATTTAAAGGTTTCAAAAAGCGCAACACCAATAATTACTTGATCAATCCCATGACAAGATGCTTGGAAACTTGGGAGAGAAAATTCACAAAATCTGAAACTTGAAGAAATTTTTCTGCAATAACGATCTGAACACGTAAAAAAAACAGCATTTGTATTCATCTGTAAATAAATGCTGAGTTACAAGATAGTCTTCTTTGCTGAAGGCAAAGGTAGAAAACAAGAACTGGAATGAAAAATAATTAAGTTTTTCAATATATACAAAAACCTTTCCAAAAGGCATGCAAAAATAACTGAAAGTCCAACTCCAAGAAAGGGTGATGATTCCAAATCCAAATCCGAGCAGAAGAAAATATCTCTGAAAAGGAGGCCCAAAACCATGCAAAAATAAGTCCAATCGAACTCCTACCAGAGTCATGGCGGTGTACTATTCCATTTGCAACTCCACACGAAGTGGCTTAAAGCATGCAAAACTGCCTCGTTTTTACCAATTTCGCCCATGGGAACTGAAACTCCAACTCTATTATCATGTGCATGATAAAAATATCTCTCGCTTCAGTTAACTTTGCTTATTATAATATCTTTTATTTGCATTTGTGACTAAATTAATTAAATGATCTATAATTTAATCATTTAATAAATTTAGTTATTATTGATCAATGCACATAACAGATATTAAAGTAATAAGCAAAACTTAACTGGAAAACCCAAAATCATACATACATACTTGGCATATTTTCTAAATATTTCCACATTTAATTGATAGAAGTGGCCGACCACACTCACTCAATCATATTTGACCATACCATTAGCCCATTTTTTGGGAATATTTGACAAAGTTGTCCTCACATAATAATTCAAAATTATTCTTCAAAGGCAATAATTAACTTTCAATGTTGACTTTAGGGCAAATGAGCAAAAAGAGCTAACAAAACCTAAACTCGTTATCATTTCTCTGCATTAGACTTAGAAGTTTAGCAGAGAAAACAACCTGCTTGCATGGAAGCCTAGCCTTGGTGCTTTGCTTACGGTATTTCACCGCTGCTTATAGAAGAAATTCAAATCGACTTTTGGGGCCAGTCTGGAACATAAAGAGACATTTTTTATGAAAAGCATTAAAGGTATTTAGGCCGCGATTTTATGTTCTGGATGATGCTTGAGACTTCTGCGTGAGACTCCCTACAAAATTTGGAAAAATCGCTTTGCTTGTTTTCATATTAAGAGTGAACTAAGAACATAAGAGCGTTTTTATAAAAAGCGATGGAAGCGATAAACCACGATTTTACGTTCCCTAGATGATATTTTACCATTTATCGAGGCTTTAGCTAAAATTTTGTCAAGAATTTACCCATCTAACTGGCCGCCATGAAGATATGAAGCCTAGAACTTTTGTTCAAACACTTTCTTCAAGTTGAAAATAGAAGGTTATATGAAGATTATTTTGAGGATAATAGTCCAGATTTTTTGTTTGCTTTTCACGTGCATTTCTAAGGCTTTCTCTACTTCTTGAAGCACCATTGAACATTTTTGGAAGTATTTTTGTGGAATCGAGAACAATCTTTGCTTTAAAAAATTTGAATCTATGTCTTGTTCTTTTGAAGCTGCCAAAATCTTCACTCTTAAAATTTGAGGGTACATAGAGATTTCCTTTTGATTTTTTTTTCATATTTACGAGACAACAACTTTAAAGACAGGTCTTGTAAAATAGCGTTTGATTCCATTATTTTCTCTTGATATGAAGCTTCAAATATTCATGATAGCAAAGAAAAAAGTATTTCCCAGTTCGAAATCTCATCTGGGTATATAAAAAAAAAACTCCTCCAGGCCGCCATGAATGATATTAGATCTGGGTATTTTGTCTCATCATATTTCCTGTTTCTTTTTAAGAGCAAAAACCTTCATGGCTGTAGTTATGTTTGTATGGCAAGGCACGCCTGAACAATTCCTTTTGATGAGCCTCAAGACAACAATAAAGAATTTTTGTACATTGTTTCCTTGATACTGACTATAGATGAAGAAGATTTAACCTTTTCTTTCCTTTTAAAACATACTTCCTTACACACTAGAAGCCTGTAGAACTTGTTTCATCAGAAAAATCAAATACAACACTGTTTAAAAGAGACAGATTCTCAACATTTCATAACTGATAAGAATACTGAAAATGCGCAAGACTGTCTTGATATTGAGCCATTCTTTTATTGTTAATGATTTCTCACTTTAGGAATTTGATTAAAAGAGAAAATGCCTTTCTCTTTTTTGCTGTTTATTGCTGCTCTACCAGTTCAAACTTCTCACTATCCTTCAAAGTTACTGTATTTGTAATCATTATCACATATTTTCTAGCAATCTGTACTACGCACTGTGATAAATTATGATGCTTTGCTCTTACTGTGTGTACCATCAAATGTGTTTTCACCATCATACTCAACAAATTAATAAGTGTTGTACTTTTTTGTTGTTCTCTCATCTTTGATTCAAACAAAAGTTTAAGGTATCATGAATTTTCTAGAATAGCAATCTTTCTACTTATGAATGTAATACTTTCATTTACCCAACTCAATGTATGAATAAGCTTACTATCTCCTTCCACTCATTGTTCTTTGCTAAACATGAAAATTCTTCTCATAATGTTGAAATTAAACTGTTATCTTGAATCTTTTGTAAATTGTGCATGCACTTGATGGTGTAAGAAACAAAACAAAATGTTGAATGCTTTGTTTATTTGCCATGCTACTTTACTGTTCCTTTGATTTGTGAGCAAAAGATAATTGCTCAATTAGTTCCGTCATGTTGATTTAGATTGTTTTTATCATTTGATATTATAGTACAGTAATCCTTTCTTGCTCTATAATTGAAAACCTAATATGCCAGGCTCAACCCTTGTGGGAGCCCGTTTTACTCCACATATCTAATGAAATGAACTCGAATATGATAAACCTATTCCTGCACATTGAAACAAACATGTCAGCAAAATATAAGAAGCTGAAAGCTTCCATTGAATTATGTCTTTCCACTTGATCTTTTTCAATTATTTGATGAATGCTTGGTTTAATGCAAATTACATTTTTGTCTGTAGCATAGGCGTAAGGCAGAAAGTAATTCACCATTGCTTAGAGTATAACTCTAATACCATTTCCCTAATGATTTTGCAGGTACACGGAGCGATGAAGTGAGATTGCAACTGCTTGGAGGCATGATGGCTAGAAGCACCAACGAAGTGATTCATCATTATAGGAAATGATGAATTGCTTCTCTTTTTTATGCTTATGTTATTTTTAGCAATGTAGCTTGTCCATTTAGATTTAGTATTCATCTCTTGATTGTCAGAAAAAAACTCAGTTACTCTCGCGGCTTGTCGAGATTCAACTATTCTAAAATGAATAAAATATCATTATACAATTTCTCTTAATTTTCTATTTTAAACATTTGCACAATAGAAAACATGTCACATTTTGGCAAGATGATCTCAATGATGATCAATGAACACTTTATTAGCCAGAATTTGAAAATTTCTTGTACCTATAATAGGTGAACTTCATTCGGCTCTAATGATAAAGTGAAAAATAGAGTAACAAATTAAGTGACCTAGCAGTGTTTGCACCGCTAAACACAAAAGACCGGTTGCCGAGCCATATTCATTGGGCATGAGTCACTTCTCTACTCTTTAGTCTAAAGTAGCTTCGGCTAAAGCAAAAGTTGAAAACTAAAATTATGTTTATGGCCGAAATTTGAAAAATAGGAATAAACAAGCGCACTTATTGAAAAATGGAACAAAACTGAAATAAAATGTGCCGGCCGGTACTTATTAAACATACTAAAACTTGAAATTATTCTACTATGTACAAAAATAAGCCTGAAGATTAATAACACTACTTCAAATGAATCCCGTTGACAGGGATTGGTAGTACCTCACCATCCAGCTTTGAGAGCTAGAAAGCATTATGTTCTTTCCTTGCTGTTATAATGTATGGCCATCCCACATGGTGTCAAACTTAGAATGTTTTCCAGGCCTACTCTTCAATTCATCCCATTTGAAAACTAAGTCACCTTCATTGAAGATTCGTGTAACTACTTTTCTGTCGAATGTCTTTTTCATCTGAGAGTGATGAATTTGAAGCTTTCTGAAAGCTTCTTTCCTGGTCTCGTCCAACTCTGTTAACTCAGCAAGCCTAACTTGCCTTGGCTCCTCTTCAAGTAACTCTAGTTCCTTTATGTAGCTCAGAGTTGGGAATTCTATTGATATAGGTAGCTTGGCCTCCTTACCATAAACCAAAACATATGGTGAAAAACTTGTTGACCATTTTGGTGTAACTCTATCAGCCCAATGGGCTAATTTAAGCTTGTCATGCCATGACCTCTGATTATCTTCAATTATTTTCTTAAGGATCTTTATCAGATTCTTGTTTGTCGATTCTGCCTGTCCATTACCCTGGGGGTAATAATTGGATGAAGTGTTCAAATAAATGTTATTCTTTACAGACCAATCTGAAACTTTCAAGCCAACAAAGGCTAAAGCATTATCTGAAATAATAGATTCAGGTGTACCAAACCTAGAAATAATGTCTTGATAAAAATTTAGGACTGATGTTTCATTTGAATCTTTTAGAGCAACTGCTTCCGTCCATTTTGTGAAGTAATCTGTTGCTATCAAGATCCATTTGTGACCTGCACTTGAGGATGGGTTAATAGAACCAATAAAGTCAAGTCCCCACTTCCCGAATGGCTGCTCAACCTGAATTAGATTCAGGGGCAGGGCTGCTAACTTCTGTTTTCCTACAAAAAGTGAACATTTAGCACATTTTCTGACATAAATATGTCCATCTTTGAAAAGATTCGGCCAATAATAGCCTGCCCTCATAATCTTCAAAGTTGTAGTACGATGTGCAAAGTGACCTCCAGTAGGTCCATCATGGAATTCCTCTAGAATTCTTTCAATCTGATCTGGGTAAATACATCTGAGGAAAACTCCATTCAAGTCCTTTTTATACAGAACATCATTTATTACTACATAAGGAACTTCCTGCAATCTATAATACCTTCGTTTAGATTTATCCATACCTTATGGGCAATCTCCAGTATACAAATAACAGACCATTTGATGAATCCAGTTAGCTGAAACAGTTGAAACAACAAGTTCATCTTCATTATTTAGAATTGTAGCAACTTCTTCACTACTGTTTTCTTCATTTTCTGCAAGCTGTTCGCACAGTCCTTTACCTCGAACAAGCTTGGTAACTTTTATGCTGATGTCATACTCCATGACTTTGGTTATCCAGCCTACTCGCGTGTCATTAATATCTTTATTCAACAGAAACTCCTTGACTGTTGAGTGAGCTACCAATAGATTTATCTTATTATTAGACAACATATGTCTGATTTTTTTCAGACTTCTCACTACAGCAAGTACATGCTTCTCAACGAATGAATATCTCGTTTCATAGTCATGCAAGACTTGACTGAAAAAAGCTATGGGTTGTTCCATACCTTCATTATTTTGCTGAAAGAGCATTGCGGAGATGGTATCCACTCCTTCAAATGCGTACAATATGAAATCCTTTTCAAAATCAGGATTTACAAGAGTAGGGGCTGCTGCAAGTGCCTCTTTAATCTGTTCAAAACTGCTCTTTCCCTCTTTTGACCAGCTGAATTGAATGTTTTTCTTCAGCATGGCTGTCAATGGCTGTAATATTGCTGCAACATTTGGAATGAACCTCCTCACAAAGTTAATTTTTCCCAGGAAGCTCTGCAAACCCTTTTTGTGAGCGGGCAGCAGTAAGGCCAGTATGGCTGCAATACGTTCTGGGTAAATAGAAATGCCATCTTTTGAAATGATATAACCCAGAAGCTTACCTTCGTGTACAATAAAAATACTCTTCTTCGGATTCAAGGAGATTCCATATTCTCTGCACCTCTCAAAAATCTGTCTAAGATGACTGAAATGATCATCAACATTACGTGAGAAAACAATAACACCATCTAGGTAAACAAGAACAAATTTGTTAATCAAACCTTGGAGAGCCATATCCATTGCTCTTTGAAAGGTGGCTCCTGCGTTTGACAGTCCAAACGACATCTTTCTGTAAACCATAGTGCCCCACTTGGTGGTAAAAGCTATTTTATACTGATCTTCTTCCTTAACCAAAATTTGATTTTAACCTGAATACCCATCCAGCAATGAAAACCTTTCTGATCCTGAAACAACTTGCAATATTTGTTCCATTGAAGGCAACAAATAGTGATCTTTGAGTGAAGCTCTGTTTAGATCATGGAAATCAACGCACAACCTTATCTCTCCACTCTTCTTCCTGACAGACACCAAATTTGACACCCAAGAAGTGTGCTTGATTGAAAATATTATGCTACCTTCGATCAACTTGTTTAATTTTGTTTTCATCAATTGTTCCAATTTCGGATTCAGAGGCCTCTGCTTCTGTCTTACCGGTTTTGCATTAGGTTCGAGCTCAATTGTATGCTGAGCTAATTTGGGATTGAAACCCTTCAAATCTCCATACTACCAAGTGAATATGTCGCTGAATTCTTGACAAAGCAAGATGAATGCTTGTTGCTCCTCCTTTGTGCAGATCTTCCCAAGCTTAAGGAGCTTGTCTTTGAATATTTCTATCTATTCATAATGTTCTTGCTTCATTGTGATACCAGATTTGTCTTTTCTAACCTGGTCATCAGTGTTGAAAATTGACTCAAGAGTCACCAAACCTTTTGGCAATTTATTAGATTTTAACTGCATGATTTGATCACCATATTGCTGATCAAACTTGTGCTGGTTTCCAGCAGAAAACTCTGCCTCCTCCATCAGAAAATGGAATATTTGTTCATCACTATCAAAAATCTGCCAACTTATGTTATTATTAGGTACTGAAGGTCTAACAACTACCTTCACATATTGTTGTACCTCTACGTTGTGAATTTCAGTTGGGATATCATACTGTGACCCTAGAGCAACAAGTTTATCAGCTTGCTTATTTTGAAGTCTAGGCACTGATTGTAGATTAAATGCATGAAACTCCTCAATTAGGTCCCAAACACGATGTTTGTACAATTTCAGCAAATCATTCTTTGTTAAATTCATATTTCTGACTTGATTTGCTATTAATTCTGAATCGCCAAACACCTGCAAGCACTTAATCTTCCTTTTCCTGGCCCATTTTAAGCCATGTATTAATGCTTCATATTCAACAACATTGTTAAAACAGCTGAACGCAAATCTAAACGCTGAATAATACCTATCTCCTTCAGGTGAAATCAGAACAACTCCTCCACCAGCACCAATTTTACTCCTAGAACCATCAAAATAAAGCTTCCAAAGCTGTTCAAACTGCTGTACTTGTTTTTCTTCCTTGACCAGATTTGGAATAACTGCATCCGATTCTCGAATCATATAAATGCCCAAACCTACTTCGTCTATGAGATTGAACGGATCAACCTCGTGATTCTTGGCTACCCACTCATCTAGATTTATGTTTGGTATGCCTTCTATAGGTACAGTGGGGTCGAGGGTCACAGATTGATCCTCCTGATCATGGAAAGCTAGGTTTGCGTTTATGGGGTTTGGAACATAAGGTTCAATATGATCTTTGGCCAATGGTTCTGATTTAATGGTAACTCTGGTACTGTATCTGGTTTTGAAAAACATGTGAGACCAGTCTGATGAAAAATAACAACCTAACTTTGCAGTGAAATCTCTAGATAAGCAAATGGAAAAGTAAGGTGGGAGATCAATAACATAAATGTCCTATGGTATTTAAAAATTTGGACAGGCATGCAATGTAAGGGGCAGATTTTTGATAACTCCTACAAACTTAATAGTTGTACCGTCTAACTGAACTACCCCTTTTGACAAATGTTCATACTCGAGACCTAACTTGTCTACTAGCTGCTTGGGCATGATTGAGCTGCTTGCTCCACTGTCGATCATGCAATTATACACTATATTCTCACCAATTATCAAACTGACATAAAAGGGAGTGGTTTTACCTCTTTAGCTGGCTGTCCTTGCTTTTGATCTGAATCGTTCGCAAGAACTCTTGACTATTCTGTAGTCGCTTCGTCATAAATTGATATTTTAGCCAATGCCTCCTTCAAGCTTTCCTTTTGTCCAGACAAGTGTAATGCATCTATCATGGTGATGCCAATAGTTGTTTTTTTCATCTGCTCAACGATATTGAAAGAAGAAGCACCAACCTTTGACTGTACCTTTTGAACAACAACATCTACTTGAGCTGCTTAAGGTTGAAATTGAACTTTGAGCTGCTCCTTTGATGGTCCAACTTGCTGTCTTGTTAAAACATGAACATTATGAGCTGTTGAAGGCTGAACCTGCCCCTGTTGGGCTGTAAAATCTTGATTTTTCTTGTGAACAGCAGGCTGGTTGTCTCTTTCTACTTGTTGTTTATCAGGGACAGCTTGCTGTCTAAGGTCAAATGCTCTCTTTTTGGCCCTCGTATTGGCTGCAATAGAAGTAGCTGAATGATTTTGACTTTGCGCGTGATTAACTCTGCAAAACTCACTTCCTTGCCAGTTCATCATGGCAACGTCAAGGTCAGTTTGTTGCGTTTGTTCACTGTGTTGATTACTATCCTCCTTATTTGTTTGTTCAGAAGCAACATAACTATTTTGCACCATGAGTGCTTGATTAATCACCCCATTCATGCAAGTAGCCTGATTATGAGACTGATTGTAGGGATAACACCAAACATAATCCTGCGCTAAGTTGTTCTGTATTGGCATCAACTCTTTTGAAGAGCTAGCAACAACTGGGTTAAATGGTTGATTAGGCCTAAATTTAAAATTCCTCTTCTGTCCCTGGTAATCAACTTGATAAGCAGACCTATTTGCTTGAAAGGATGACTGATTAGGCCTGAAATTTTGACCTTGCTGGTTTTTAAGACTTACCAAATTGTTACTCACAGTTTGAAGTAACTTGGCCATTTGCTACTGGTCATTCATTAGCTACTGTTGGGTATCTTTTAGACCTTGCAAATCAAAATTTGCTGGAACAACATTATTTTGTACTGCTGCTTGGAAACCTAAGGCTGGAACAACAGGTATAACGGCTATTGGAGGTACATGAATGGGCATATATGGATGTACCTCAGGGAAAATTGGCATAGGGGGTCTTGGGGCAAGTTTAACAGCTTGTATGAGGCTATTTTCAGCTCTAATGGCAATGTCATATGCTGCTGGTAAGGTTAACCCACCCATTGAATGTATCATTAAGGCAATATCACTATGCAATGATCTAAGAAAATACAGAAAAGTGTGGTCAGGAGTGGGCCTTACCGTTGCTGGAATTCGATCCCATGTCCTTTGGAATATGAAATTAAAGTCCATCATTTGTTCTTGTGGCGCTCTCTTAATAGTCATCATTTGTTCAACTAGAGATAAATGATCAGACTTATCTGAAAATTGCTTCGTCAGCTTGTCTCCTAAGTTATCCCATGTCGGGATGCTACGAACTGGTAAGCCACGAAACCATTGAGATGCTTTACCCTTGAATGACATTGCTAACAATCTCAAGGCCACGTTCTCTTGAGTCACATGGTGAACTCCACATAACGAGGCTACGTCTCTAATATGCTCAATGGGTGTAGTCTGATCTTCACTAGTGAAGAAAGGCAGAATTTTGAGTGCTGCTACTAGTATATCATCATGCAGAGCCAGATCTAACAGGTTGCCCCCATCAAACGGAACAAAAGCATGTGCTCTAGCTGCCATCAAAACTATTGTTGTTCTGAAATTTGCTGCTTGTATAATCGGTACAGGCTGAACCGGTACTCTGTAACTTGGTGAAGCTGAGAAAGAACTTGGCTGCCTTGTTAACGATCTGCCTCTTCTTTTCGATGTATAAACTATTGGTTCTGCTCTTCGAATTAGAGAAACTGATCATTTTCTTGTAGATTTACCAGATGTTCGCTTGGCTGTCCTCCCTATTCTCTTTGGTGAAGACAGCTGCAAGTACTCCAACGAAGAAGAACTTCGTGTTTGAATTTTTCTCATAAGCTATGTGCACTTGATCTGCTAAAAACTGAGAAACGAAGTCGCCAGGTATATAAAAATAATCCTCTGAAAGGCTGGAATAAACTGCTGTATATACCAAACAACAACTTGAACTATAAAACTTTGCTCTGAAAAGTGATTCAGAGTCCCACCGGGCGTGCCAAAAACTGTTGTCAATCAGATTGCACCTGAACGCTTGAATAGTTAAATTCAGCAATCTGATGAAACATGGAATGATTCCCAGTCCTGTGGGTTGCCTAAAACTGAGAATCAATCTCCAGAGAGGGCTGGTTCCCTGATAACAATCCCCTAAAATCTAATTGACTTGGCTGGGAAAAAGGTAGAAAGACCAAGTCTGAATTCTAAACTATGAAACTGTTAATTTATGGTGATGCACTGAAGAATCCAACTTGCAGACTTAACTCACAGAACAATTACTCACTATTTTCATTCGCACAACTAGATCTAGAAGTTTAAACACTTGAATATTTTAAACAAAGGCTATTAAAGAAACAATCACAGAAGGGAAATATGATTTCCAAAACTAGACTATTTGATTATCGATTAACATAATGTTTAACCAGTGGATTTAAACCTGGATGCATACAGCATTCACTAAGGAGACATAAATATTTAAAGGTTTCAAAAAACTGGAAGACAATAACTTCGATCAATCCCACATGACAAAGATGCTTGAAACTTTAAGGAAAATTCTAAAATACTGAAACTTGAAGGAATTCTCTACAATAACACACAATCTGGAACCTCAGAAAACATCACAGATTAATCAGTAGGCCAAATAAATGTCGAGTTAAGTTAAGATAGTCTTTATCAAGGCAAGTGTAAAACAAGAACTAGAATGAAAAACAGTTAAGTTTTTCAATATATACTAAAAGCCTTTCCAAAAGGCATGCAAAAAGAACTGAAAGTCCAACTCCAAGAAAGGGTGATAACTCCAAAGCCAAATCTGAGCAGAAGAAAATATCTCTGAAAAGGAGGCCCAAAACCATGCAAAAATAAGTCCAATCAAACTCAAACTCACTGCCAAGTCATAACTGATACACGCACTATTCCAACTAAACTGCAATTCCCTGAAAATATGCGCCAAAGCATGCAAAAAATTGCCTCTTTTTTTATCAATTCGCCCATGGTGACTTGAACTCCATCTATGTATCGTGTATGATGATAATATCTCATAAAATGGAGTGAAACTTGAAGCAAAATGTGCATGAATTCAGTCTTCAAATTGATAACAATCTTCAGTTGGCCCTCACTTACATCTTTTACATGGATTTATTTGAAAAGGCAATCTTTTAATTAAATATTAGAGATAACCACTTGATGATTGTTTTAATATTTAATATTCATTTAACCTACCTTTTATTGTATGCTAAATATTAAAGAATCATATTATTATCTTTAATATTTAGCTGAGGATTGGCACTCCCTAAATCCATGCAATATTATTAAGTGGAGTTGAACTCTATATATGCAAAATAAAAAGACTTAATAAGTCACGACCCCTTTTACATAATTAGATTTATTGACTTTAAGTCAACACCAAGGGCGAAATCATGCATTGATTTTACTTTGAAACAAAGTTTAAACAAAATAAAAGAAAACCATCACTAGTCGGATTTAGGGTGAGCAAAACTCAAACCCTAATCATTCCCACATTTCACATTTTGCATTTTTGGAAGAGAGACCATGTTGCGATGCCATGGTTTGCTGGTGTTGAAGGTCTGAGGGCCATTCTCTAGAGCCAAATACCCAATTTCTTGCAAGAAGAAGTATGGTAAATGTTTCATTTTACAAATCTGGGCACTTCTTTCATTTGAAGGGCATTTTCCTGAGTTTTGGGCCATAGAGAGTTCTAGTTCGAGCCTTGAATAGTTGAAGACGACCATATACTGCAAAAGAAAAAAATGTCTCGAAACTCTTTCCAGGCTGTGAGGTAAAAACATTTGAGTCTGGGACCTGCGCATCATTTGCTTTCTATATAATTTACTTGACCTCTTCCTTGATTTTATTTATTAAAGAAAGTTTCAAAATTTCCATTATTTTATAGCTATCATTAGAAATTTATTAAAAACCCCGCTTCCATATATATGCTTGCTTTATTTTCTATCAATGTATATATATCTGGCAGGCCAAAAATTCTTAGTATATAGTTTCCCTCGAGTTCCATTTAAATGCAAAAATAAAAGTGAGAAACCTTCTGTATTTTGAGCTCGTTCTGGGTATAAGCAAAATGCTCCTTCCACCCTGAAAATCTTTACTATTTAGCTTCCATAATCTGTAACTTTTCTGAACTGGGTACCCATGACAGTCTTTTATAGCATTTTTGCACTTTGAAACAAACCCTGAAGAATTTGTAATATCCTCTTTGAAACTCAAACTGGGTATGCGTAAAAATACCTCTCCAAAGCCGGCTATTATTTCCATCTCCAGGTATATGCAATGTATTTGATTGTTGATTCCCTGCGACTCGTATTTCTTCATTGTATCTTATTGCAATGTGAGGGAATGGATATAGTGACAATAAATCTTGTATTATTTAAAAGAATCCCGCCTACTAAACAAATTGTTATGAATACTTCCAGTCACATGAATGATATTAGATCTGGGTATTTTTGTCTCATCATATTTCCTGTTTCTTTTTCAGAGAAAAACCTTCATAGTTGTAGTTGTGTTTGTATGGCAAAGCACGCCTGAACAATTTCTCTTGACGAGCCTCAAGACCACAATAAAGAATTTTGTACATTGCTTCTTGCTACTGACTATAGATGAAGAATATTTAACCTTTCCATTCCTTGTAAAATATACTTCCTTACACACTGCAAGCCTGTACAGCTTGTCTCATTAGAAAAAATCAAATACAACACTGTTTCAATGAGACAGATTCTCAACATTTCGTAACTGATAAGAAGATTAAAAATGCACAAGATTGTCTTGATATTGAGCCATTCTTCTATTGTTGATGCTTTCTCACTTTAGGAATTTGACTGAAAGAGAAAATTCCTTTCTCTCTTTGTCGTCTCATAAAAATGAAAGTCTAAAACTAATCTGAATGCTCAATCATTATATTAACACATAGAAATTCAAAAACAATGATGATTCATGATGAAAACTAGTTCTGATATCTCTCATTTTGCATACTTCGTTGTTGCTCTACCAGTTCAAACTTCTCACTGTCCTTCAAAGTTACTGACAAGGATGCTCTTATTTGTAATCATTATCACATATTTTCTAGCAATCTGTGCTATGCACTGTGATAAGTTATGACGCTTTGCTCTTATTGTGTGTACCATCGAATGTGTTTTCACCATCACATTCAGCAAATTAATAAGTATTGTACTTTTCCACTGTTTTCTCATCTTTGACTCAAACAAAAGTTTCGAGGTATCATGCATTTTCTAGAACAGCACTCCTACTTATGAATGTAATACTTTCATTTACCTAGCTCAATGTATGAATCAGCTTACTATCTTCTTTCACTCATTGTTCTTTGCTAAACATGGAAATTCTTCTCATAATGTTGAAGTTAAACTGTTATCTTGAGTCTTCTGTAGACTGTGCATGCACTTGATGGTGTAAGAAACAAAACAAAATGTTGAATGCTCTGTTTATCTGCCATGCTACTTTACTGTTCCTTTGATTTGTGAGCAAAAGATAATTGCTCAATCAGTTCCGTCATGCTGATTTAGACTGTTTTTATCATTTGATATTATAGTACGCAAGAATCCTTTCTTGCTCTATAATTGAAAACTCCGACATGTCAAGGCTCACCTCTGTGGTCTATCTTACTCCACACATATCTGATGAAATGAACTCGAACATGATAAACATGTTCCTACACACTGAAACAAACATGTTAGCAAAATAAAAGAAGCTGAAAGCTTCCATTGAATTATGTCTTTCCTCTCAATCTTTTGCAATTATCTGATGAATGCTTGGTTTAATGCAAATTACATTCCTATCTGTAGCATAGGCGTAAGGCAAAAAGTAATTCACCATTGCTTATAGTATAACTCTAATACCATCTCCTTAATGATTTTGCAGGTACACGGAGCGATGAAGCGAGGCTGCAGCTGCTTGGAGGCACGACGGCTAGAAGCACCAACGAAGTGATTCATCATTACAGGCAATGATGAATTGCTTCTCTTTTTTATGCTTATGCTATTTTCAGCAGTGTAGTCTGTCTATTTAAATTTAGTATTCATCTCTTGATTGTCAGAAACAAACTCAGTTACTCTCGCGGCTTGTGTGAGATTCAGCATTTCACAAAATGAATACAAATATCATTATGCAAATTTCTCTTAATTTTCTGTTTTAAACATTTGCACAATAAGCTTATGTCACATTTGTAAGATGATCTCAATGATGATCAATGAACACTTTATCAGCAAAATTTGAAAATTTCCCTCACAGACTCTATAATAGTCAGAATCCCCATTCAAAATTTCACCTATTGAGCCACGAAAGTGAAAAAATAGGTAAATACCATATAAAGTAATGCAAGTCCAAAGCTAGGCCAATAAAAGATTATTAAAAGATACACATGAAACAAGCTATAACAACACAAATTCAAGTGCTATTTAGAAATGGATTGGAAAATACATTTACTTTGTACTATAGGCTCCAAGAATCATGTATAACATTCACAAAAATCAAGGATCCATTTCAATCTAATATGATACTAATCACTATCATACCAATATTTTTCACAAGAAACAATTAACCTATGTCTTAACTCCTAAAAGAGTCAACTAGAAACACAAAATAGTGATTCTTGTAAAAAATAACTAAAATGGTAATATTATAACTATTATGACCCTTACCCTTTAGTGTGTATTGGGTTATGAGTAGTTGGCTTGTGGCTACCTTAACTCTTACATAGGTTACATAATTCATTATTATAATCATATATAGATAGTTAAGCCCTTTAAGAGGTTAGAGTTAACTTTATAAATCATATTAGGTGGTATCTATAGATACCCAATTTTATCCTTAAGTCTCAATTAATTCATTAAATTAAATAAATCTATATCAAGAATTTATTCCTAACTTTCCCCTAATTTAACCCATTTTTTTATGCTAATCAATTTTCCAAGTTCTAGTCCCCTTTCCACGTGATTTAATTAATTTAATTAATTAGATCCTCCACACATAACTACCTAGAATGAATAAAAGAAATTAAATATATTTTTTATTCTCCACCACACATTTCATAACCATCTCCAAAAAATATTCTTTAAATTAAATGAATCCCAATTATCCTCCACCCTCCATATTTAAACCTCCCAACCAACTTAATCCTAACCATTCATCCATCATCATATCCTCACCATCAATCTTCATCCTTGCAAACCTATAAATGTATTATCCTTAGCCATTTTCATGCATCTTGAGTTAAAGTAATGTCATGTTGTCTATGCATGTAATGACATCTCTATCATTCATGAAAAATCAACCTTTCAATGCAACAAGAATTGACTTTGGTAATAAATTTTTGGTTTGTTTGATTTTATCTTTTCAATTTCTTACTTAATCATATGCTACATTTAGTATAGACTAGGTTTTTGAGTGTGTTATTTGAATTTTTTTTCAATCTATAATTGTGTTCATAGTATACAATGTGTAAATATGTATATATAGGATTTAATGGACAATTATTACCATCATGTTGAGTATTATGTTCTTATTGAAGACTATTGGAGGTATCTTCCTTGATGTGGAATCTTATTGTCAATTATTTACAACATATTTCCTATTATATTCCTCTATTGTGAAAGATGTTTAATTACAAGTGGTAAAACCATTATTTGTTTTCCATGTGTTGTCATTACTCAGTACAGTGCTGTAAATTGTTTTCACTCACAATTTAACACTAAGGTTGGAAAAATATTTAGTGCATGTTCTTAATTGTGTTGTTTTTGTAACCATTTTATCACATTTTTGGGAAAATGGATTAAATTCTTATTTATCAGCCTTTCATAGAGCACAAATTGCCTAAACCTAGGTGCTCAAAACCTCTTTCCTAGATATTCATGCCCAATTTTTGGAATTTGAAAGTTAGCCTCAATGTGATTAAGAATTCAAATCTATTTTTCAACCTCCTTAAATGGTTAAATCAAAATATTTTTATATTCATATATGTACAAGGCCTTCACTCTTTTTTATAGCTCTAACTCTCTAAACACTCTAGCAAATTTAACACTCTAAAAGGTAAAAGATCAGAGACATAAATCAAGTCACTTACATTCTACAACTTATCAAAGACATTAATAAATTTGTATATGCTCTAAAATACTATATTTTTATACTTCTAGATAGGGGTGCCTAGCACTCGTGTCCTGCTAGTTCTGCTCCTATTTACTGTGCTAGGTTCTCCTATGTATCACCTACTTTGACCTATTTTTTTGTCTCTATTTTTTTAATTTTTGGATTCTATCATAATTAGTCAATTTGATCATAATTTACCTAGTTTATTGCATCATCATATCAATCATTGTAACCAACACATAAAAAGCAACAAAAACCATAACCAACCTATTGAGCTCTTCCTTGAGGATAATAGGAAAATAATATCTCTTTGTTAATTTTGACTCTTGAATGCTCAAGGTGAAAAAGGATTGATCTAGTTTAATTCATTTAGGCTAGATCCCATTTCACCAACCTAACATTTCAATGAACTCAACTTAGCTTACATTTGTAGATCTTTTGATTTATGTTGCAGATATTTTTTAATCTAATTTTCTTTATAAATATCTCTTTCAGATTTACAAACATTGTGTGTTTAGAAAATAATGCATTGCAATTCTTGTTCTTTTCTATTATTGCAAAATTTAAACTTAAAAAACCTTCTATTCTTCTTATATATCATTATCATATCTATCTTGTCATCAATTTCTTCTATCTTCAAATTCTTAGGAACATTTATGTGTCCTAAAACTTGTACTTCATTTATAGTTTCGCAAACCAGTGTTCTACATCAAACACTCTTGTGAGAAGAAGTTATCGACTTATGGATTCTTGTGCTTTGAATAGCTTTGAGGTTGATCCTTAGTTCGTTAACTCTTTCACTCAAGGGACTATTATGACACAATAAAATTTTGATCCCACTCCCACCTTTTTAATGACCTATAATTCACAATCCCTTCATGATTTTCTTGGGTTTGAAAACTTTGTGGCTTTTATTCATGAATCCCAACTTTAGAAACTAGACAAAAAATTGAAAGTTCTCCAAATATTCTTGAGTAGAGAAAAATTTGTTGGAGATGTTATCCCTATCATTGAGAATCTTACGAAATTGATATTTAATAACACACAAGGCATATAGATTCTATGAAGTCTAGCTCACATAGTGGATTCAAACATTATGATATCAACTAGTTGTGCAAATATTTTCAACAATGCATCCCCTCAAATGGGGACAAAAGTGCCAATACCCATGATGACATCTTTCATTCGAACATTCACTTCTTTTTTTGTAACCAATATTACATAGTCTTGGAATAATGGTAACACTAGTTTTGGGTTTACACATGGGAATGCTATAAACCTTCATAGCTTTTTCCCACCTTCCTCCACCCTCCAATTCACTTACCAAAATACCAATCCACCTATCACTATCCATAGTCATTCATATTCTACCCATTCTATAAACATCTCACCCATCGATCCTATCATTAACCAAATTTTGCAAAATATGAGTTCTTTAATACAACAAGTATCCAATATGAATCAAAATCAATCTCAAACCAATCCTCCATTATACTTCACTTATAGACCATTTTAATTTGTAATCCTAAAAACTTGAATACCACAAAACATTGAAACACCTTGTTTTGAGATGTATAATGGAAAATGTGATCCTAATAACCATGTGTTGGCCTTTATTGCATTTTATAGTGATTTCCTCTTTGAAGATGCTCTTTTAGCCAAGCTCTTTCCTCATTTGTTAAAATATGTGGCCTTGGATTGGTTTTATTCTTTACCTAACAATTCAATACATTTATTTGAACAACTTGTCAATCAATTTCTTCAACATTTCCAAGCCAATATTAGATCTCAAGTCACATTGATTGATTTGGTTCATTGCAAGCAAGGAGCCAAGGATAAAGTGACCAATTTTATGGGTGTTATCAATACCCCTTCTCTCAAATACCATATTCCCTTCCAAATTCTAACGTGCAATGGGTTTTCATTGGAAACCTATAGTCACACATTCAAGATAAGATTTTATTGATGTGATATCCTTCATTCAAATATATTTTACCTTCTCTTTGTGATTACCAAATATCAGTTGGCCAATATGAGGGTTTTCCCTCATCATCTCCTATTGGTCAATATGAGGTGGCTACTCCTAATCATCAATCATTTAAGAAAAAAAAAAAAAACTTCATTAAGATAAATTCTCCTTTTTCTAATAATATCCAAGCACATGTTGCATCTACAACACCTTTTGTTGTAGCCCCCTATCAATTTAAACCAAATTACTAACAATTCTCAAGAATTTTTTATTCTCTTCATTCCATTATGCTACAACTACTTAACAATAACTTGATTCAACTTCCTCTATTGATCTCATGGACACTACCAAACCTTTACCTCCTTCTTTTGACTTAAATACTTTTATCAATATCATTGAATACCTAGGAATATTATTGAGTGATGCATGTACATATTACACACCAAGTGCAAGACCTCATTGAATCTAATGTTATTTAGGTGGCTGGTGTGAATTATAATGGAAATAAATCTTTTGTAGCTCTGAATCAAAACTTAAAATTTTATACCAACCCCTTGCCTAGCCATTCAACTAATCTTGTAGAACCAACTATCATGAAATATATATAATTGGATAATATGGTTTCCATGATAGATTCTCACCCTCACCAAGTACAAGATAATATTATTCTTGACATTATCTTTACCCATATATATGCCTCTATTCATGCACTTGATGGTCCTCTTTACATTACTACAAGAATTAATGATAAACCCACATGAGGAGTACTCATTGATTCAATATGCTTAGTGAATTTAATCATGGAAGAGTTCATTTATGTACATGATTTATACCAAGACAAGTATGAGCAATCAGAACTCTTAGTTATATTGCATGATGGTTCCACTCACCCTACCATTGGTACTTTTGGACCAAAAATATTGGATGTACCTTTTTCCACAATTCCCCTTTAGATCAATTTGGTGTGAAGTTAGGTCACCCATGACTTACTTCCATGAATGTGGTCCCTTCCCTCATTCATAAATGCCTAAATTTCCATTTGAAGTACAAGTGAACACTACACAACATAGTGGGTTTAGGCCCTTGTCTCTTTATGGGATCTTTTCACTTGGTTACTTTTGGCCACAACTAGCCCAACCCATTAAATCTTGTGATGATAATATTTTTCTATCTCATCAAAAATTAAAAGCTAGCCACATTTCCCAAATATGTATTAATGGCACCTCATCTATCATTCAAGCTGCTACCCTTGAGGTCTCTTAGTCTTTGGTGGCTATGAAAACTATTTCTCACATTCCATAGGTAGTAAACAAATCACATCCTAAACCAAGTATCCTTACCTAAGATCAAGTGTATGGTGTCTATGTTGTGGCTCCACCTCTAAAATCCTATCTTGGACCACCAAGAAAATGGCTAGCACAACCTAGACCTCCTTGGGATTACTTTTATTCCTCCTATCTCTTTAGATTCTAGAGGAAAGAAATCTAGTGTGTGAAACCATCATCCTCATATTATCTCCTAACCTTTGATAGTTCCTTTTGTTGCTCTAGCAAAGGAATAAAAGGAAACAATTTTTGGAAACACCTAGGTTCCCCCACACAAGCTCAAATCGTATGCAAAATATCAAAATATAAAATAATGCAGGAGATGACATCATGTTATGGCTCACCAGCTTGCTATGGAAGGTGAATAGTTTCCTAATGATATTACTCCAACACAACCATATCTTAATGAGGTTCCTCTCTCTCACCCATAGTCACCATGCCCTAACTCTGCTTCACCCTCATCAGCTAAATGAAAACCTAATCCCTACCTTTCTAAACTAAGAAAAAAGCTAAAAATTTATTTACCTTGACTACCATCAAGCCCATGGAATTCTTCAATTCCCCTTCTCAAATATCCTTATATGATCGATAGTGCTCACAACCACACTACTAGCACTACCATTTCATCAATTGTGATATATTTTGACACTGATTGGGATGATAACGTGGATGAACAATTGGAAAATCATAAATAATTATCTTTGATTTTTATAGAATCAATGAAATTAGCTACTGGGGGCATGTGCGATGATTCTTCTCTAGAGAGTGATCCACCACATGTAAAACCAAGCACTTCTCCTTGTATTGCACTTGTTGTAGTCCCTATAGCATGTTGTTTTCCATCTCTATATGATGAACAAGATTGGGATGCAAATGATTTTCTATAGATCGGCTTGTAAGTGTGGTACCCTTTATTTTGTGTTATAATTTGATGTACGATTATCCTCGTAATGTGATGCTTGGTGTGTATTATTTTTAGTTATCTTTGGATGACCCTTGATGTCCTTTTTGGAACAAGGACACAAAGGGAATGAATATGTTGTGACATTTATCTATATGTGTCTCTATTCTTCCATTTTTTGTAAATGCATTTGGACACCTTTTGGGGATGATGTAAAGTTTTGAGACATTTATGTCTCTTCCATGTTGACCCTAGTAGCACTTTGATTTTTTTTTTTGGTTCTTGGTCTTCTTTCCCAATTTTGGAGTTTTCTAATGAAGTTTCAATGGCTAGGGCATGATAAACCTATGTCTAGGGTTTCTTTTATATCTTAAACCCTTCGAAAACCCAATATTTTTCAGCACCCATTGCACTTTTGTTTTAAAAACTTTGTCGACCTACTGTAACCAGTTGTCGGTCATCCAAGTTACAACTTTGTGTTTTTGAGTCATCTATCTACTGGCCCCCTCAACCTAGAATGACTAGTTAATTTGTGTCTTTAATCCTCAATAAAAAAATATTTCATTCCTTCAAAATATTTTGTGTGAAGTTTGCAATATCCATTTACCTATG
>VDFB02072389.1:0-18982 GCA_007258455.2 Sequoia sempervirens
TAGAGGGGAGAGGGGGAGAGGGGGTAGGAGGGAGAGAATTTCAAGAGAGAGAGGGGGGAGTGGGAGAAAGATAGAGGGTAGGGGGTACAAGGGTTTAAGGGTTAGGGTTTTTTTTTATTTGTTTTCATTTATGTTTTATTAATGTGTACAATAATTTTACAATTAGTTAATACTTAATTTTAAAATTTACATAGTTTCCTATGGAACAATTCGATGGAACAAATTATATAAGTTGTATATAAGTGTATATAAGATTCTTGAACTTAAGAATTCCATGAAAAAAATATAAGTTGTATATAATTTTAATTTAGGTAAAATGATTTTAAAAAAATTTAGTACGTTTCAAATAAGGATTGAAAGCATATATATGGGTTTACATGCAACCAAAAAAAGTGAGAGATGATGCTATCAAACATTCTTAAACTTAAGAATTTTCCATGGAAAAAATATGTACACATAATTGTAATTTACACAAAATGATTTGCAACTATGTACAATTTACTATAAGTTCTCATTTGAACATGTATAGGGTTACAAGTGAACTTGAAAACCATGGATATAATCTAAGTCAAAGATTCTGGTTCAGCCCGCTCTTCAATAACATGTAGAATTTTTTGATGATCATCACTATCAAGTCTCCATTTTCTTCGGCCACGTGCATGTGGAATTGCATGAATATGTAGAGTGGTAGCAATTATTAAGTGACTATATTGATATACCTTGTTATCAAGTTGATATTCAACAAAATGAATCCCATGTTGAACAACTTTGACTTGTTTTAGATATGTCCCTTGCACTACAACAAAACCTGCATGGTAAACATGAACCTAAGGTAAGACATATGAATGTGTCCAACATTTTCATGCTCAAGGTTTGTACAATATATATTTAATGTTTATAATATAATGTACACATGTGAATACAATGTACATATAAAATTTTAAATTCAAACTCACCTGTGGGAAATAACATTCCATCACTTGTTTCAGGTTCTGTTAGCTTATTCCTCTCTTTTGTGCAACACAATAAATAATAGCTAACACCTTTGCTATTTCTAGGCTCTGCTATGACTGCAACAACATCTCCTATACACCAAATTTACACAAAAAAATTCTTTAAAAAAATAGAAATGTCTCTAAAGATCATTAACTAAATATATATAATATTTAAATTATTGAAAACTTACACATGTACCTTTTCTAACCAATCCTGAAATATGGTAATAATAAATTGAAATCAAAGGAATGTCTTCAAATCTTTCTTCCTCATCTTCATCATATGTTTCTAAAATAACTAGTGGCACTGTATCCCATTTACCAACATATCCAAGTTCTTTATTGTTGCATGCATAATCAGAGTTTCCCTCAATGCACTCAGTGCAAAAACAAGAGTAATCCCTTGTGTCTAATATCCATCCATGGTGACTATCTGAACTCCTAACACAATGCAAAGATCTTGTTTTTTCTACCATCTTGTATCCATGCATCGATCTTCTATCCACCCCTAGATACATATGTACCACAAAAAAATTATGTGAAAAAATATGTATATATATATATTAAATTTAAATAAATTCAAATTTTTGATTTAATGTTATTTATACATACCTGATATCTCCAAAAACACTCTATATGTGGAATGTGTCAGTTTGTTCTTGAATATGTGTCGACCACATTTGATGCAAAGCGTTTCTTGCACCATTCAACAACATCATGTGCATTGTCTAGACGATCTTTTGGATAACTCATTTGATGCTTTCTTAAAGCTCATTTGATGCAAGATCTTGCTCCATCATGCTCACCCTTTCCATGCCCACTCTAAAAAAAACTCCAACCATGTGGTATTTTGTAGATTTTATGATATCTACAAAGTGCATAAAATGGTTGTGAAGATTTGAATTGTGCCGCACATCCATCTGACCATACAAAATTATTTTCAAATTTTACACCCCTGCTTCTCAAATTCTCAAAAAATATTGTAAAGCAATGTTGGACAAAAAGTGTGTCATTCTCTTTATCATCACTAATATAAAAGTGATATTCTTTCTTAATGACGCGTTCTTCATCTATACTCTCAACACCATTCAATTCTAATTGTGCATGTTGATAACACACATGAACCATAATAGTGATCTGCTTTGAAAAGTAATACTTTGATTGAATCTCCTTTTGATGTACAAAGGAGTAATTTTCTGCAAAGTCAACTACTGATAGAACTATTCCATGTGGGAAAGTATCTCTCAATGTTTGGAATTGGCATGCTTGCCACTTAGAAAAAGGGGAATGTTGTATGTATGGTTATATAAACTTTTGAAAATCTTCCATAAATTTTCCAATAGGAATCTCCTCTTCTACATAGTTCAACCATGTGGATTCTTTCCCAAAAAAATTTTGCAACTTTACATACGTACCTATGTCACGATGGAAATATGCAGTAAAAGCCACACTTGATCAATGAAACATTACATCAAAGAGAGAGATCAAATAACTTGATCTATGAGAATTGGAAACAAATAAACTCTCTAAAATTGTACCCCCTCTTACCGCAATTTATCTTTGTTAGGTGATGTCCTCTCAATTCTTGAAGGGGAATTAGCCAAAATTTCCACGTCTCACAAATTCCTTTTATGCAATTTATTTGAGGTCCATTTTCACGATCACATAATATAGACTTTATGAACGAACTTTCCTGTTTAGGAGGTGCATTTTGAAACCCACATCTTTATTCTCTCATCTTTCAAAACACTTGATAGTATAGATCAAATTCAATATGATAACAACAACAAGAAGTTTCAAAACTTTTTATCTTCACATAATAGCCAGTACAGCCTTGTTTCCGATGTGCTGCTTAGCAAAAAGTTTAATTCATATACATCTCAAATTGTGTGTTATGTCTAGCCAATGTTTGATATGATTTTCATAAATAATACTAGGTCAATCCTGTGTCTCACAACATCTCTAGTATTTGATGATGGGCGAGTCTGATCATGCCAAAAACATGCGACCAAGTTCCTAACAACATCTTCAATCCTCTCAGAATGGGGGGCTCTACACATAATTGCCCAATTTCCTTCTAAACTCTCATCCAAAAACTTTTCCTCTTTTTCTCATATTTTATCAATGTGGTTCTACTATAACCAATTTCGGATTTGAAAGTGTAGGAAATTTTTTTCTTTTTTCTTGCTATGTCTTGATGTACAATAGATGCGCATCACCCTTCAGTGAAAGCGCTTATCCCTTTGTCGAGATCCTTTCCCCAATGGAATCCTAAACCCTTTTTTAACATTTTGAACAATATCCTTTTGTAATCCCATGTGTTTCTTCTTATTTGATGTTGAATGTACACCCAACAACTATAATGACTCTTTGAGCTCATCACGAAGAAGTAAACATGATAACAATTGGGTTTTCAATGTATCAAGATGATTGAAATGATGATCATTCATTTATAAGATTTGATAGGTGAACTCTTTCTCTTATTATAAGGTTGGTTGTAATATTTTTTAGTTTCTCCATATCCATTTCAAGTAAATGATCTAAATTTCTATGAGAAATTTGTTTCCCCACCTTCTCAGCTAGTTTTATATGCTCATCCATACCAGTAGGAGGAAGTGATCCTGACCCCTCTCCAACATACATTGTTTGAACTTGTGCCTCCTCCCTATCTTCAAGGACCGTGCATTCTTGAGTGGATTCATTTGATCCAATGTCTAGATTTGCTCGACTTGAGCATGAAAAATTCCTACTTCTTGAGCCCTTCCTACACATGTATCACAAAATATTTTGCAAACAAAAGTGAGAGATGATGTGAAATATAAGTGAAGTTTATGTATGCAAGAAAAAAAACTGATAAAACATGATGAGCTATAAGTGAGAGAGGTTTGTGCAAGTTTTATATGCTCATCCATACCAGTAGAAGGAAGTGATCTTGACCCCTCTCCAACAAGCATTGTTTGAACTTGGGTCTCCTCCCTAACTTCAAGGTCCATGTGTTCTTCAATGGATTCGTTTGATCCAATATCTAGATTTGGCTTGACTCCAGCTTGAGGAATCCCTAGAGCATAAAATATAAAAATAATTTTAGAAAATTGAAGTGATGAAAATAAAAAACCAAAGACACAAAACACAAATATTTAAATAAAAAGAATTGGCTTAAGGAATTGGAGTCAAGGATCATATAAACATAGCAACTTGCATGACCAAGATGACTTGAGGACATTTAAAGTATTTATAGTCATTCAAATGCAATGATGGTTAGGAACCTTCAAAGTAAAAGTCCTAAACACACACTTGAGAGTGAGAGAGAGAAGAAAAAAGCATATACCTTGTTTCTTTCTATAAAAATTTTCCAAGTTTTGATCACGCCTCTTTTGTTCTTCTTCTTTTGACAATTTTCGTTGAGACACATTTTTTCTTTTTCTTTGTTGTCCCATTTTCTTCTTCAACTTAAAGATGACTCTAAACAAGTCCTCTACAAACTTAGTTAAATTATCCTCCAAATTTTTCCTTGATTGATAAAAATGAAAAAATTTCGCGCTCCAATATTTGCCCCCTTGATAAATGTGCAAAAACTTCTTCTCCAAAATTTGCGCTCCAAGTGAATCAAAATTATTCAAGTGTACATGGAATAACTAGATCCTAGTTTAAATGAATCAAGTAGTAAACAAACAAGTTATTTCATTGTGGAGTTTGTTGAACATATTTAATTCATAGGTATGCACAATATATCTAGTAATTTTAGAATTTTGTTAAAGTGTCAAAAATGTATATTAGAGGTATTTAATTTGAATTGAATTTTCTTAATTATATTTGAATTGAATTTCAAGTTAGTTGTCGAAAATGTATAATAGAGAATTATAATTTGAATTAAATTTTCTTAATTAAATATTTGAATTGATTTCAAGTTGCTTGTAAAAAGCATTATAATAGCTCGATATAATTTGAATTGAATTTTCTTAAAATTATGTTGCAATTTAATTTCAAGTTACTTGTCAAAAGAAATATTATATCTTGTTCTCAACTCAATGGTTCATGTTGCTTAAGTCATTTTTTAAAAGGAAATATTTATTTGTGATCAACATGAGATGAACAATTATATAAAATGACAGGTAGGAATTTCCCTAAAATTCTACTAGAGATCAAGTAATATATTGAATATAAGGAAATGTAGGTTGTGAGATCATAAAATAAAGAAAACATGTATATTGAATAAATTTAAAACAAATGCATACATATGTGCATTAATAAACGTAATGTTTTAAACCATAAGCAAACACATGTACATATATGTAAAGGGATTCAATGCATATAAACATAACACATATTATAAGCAAAGAGGCAAATGTATGTATATATCATATAAGAAAATATATGTACATATATCATAAAAGAAAAATGTAAATTTAAGATCATCAAATGTCGAATACTAAAGATCAAAAAATAAGCAAATGCATGTATATCATATAAGCAAGTGTAAGTTAGAGATCATCAAATATCAAATACTAAATTTTAAAGATCATCATATAATCAAATGCACATCATGTGGTAAAGATCATAAATCTAGAATGCATGGCCTAATATGAATGTCTACTCCTAGACGAATGGCCATCTGAATGAGAACGGTCCTGCTCTGATGGATGTGCTGAGCCCTGCAAATAAAATTGTGTACAAGATGTGTTAAATACATATAATTTTTATTAAATAAATTTTATGAAAGTAATTTTTAAATGAACTTGTATTTTTAAATATCAATCTAGAACTTGTATTTATCTATGCATACATAAATATATATTTTATGAAAACTCACATGTCCACTGATAGCAGATTCATCCACAGAGTCACATCAATCATGCACATGATCTGGACCAAGGCTAGGAGTGATATGAGGTATGTCCACCTATAACAATATATATACACACATATATATCAACTTAAATGAATATCTAGTTAAAAAGAAATTTAAAAAATAATGAAAAAAGAATTAAAACATGCACATGCACACATACATGCACATCATCTGATATCTGATGACCTATGTCCTCTGAAACATTAGCCTCCACCATATGGACCAAGCGATCAAACGAATCAACATAGCCATCCCATCGATCCTATCCCATGTCGTACTAGAAATGATGAATGTAGAGGACTATGAAGGTGAGATGGCATCCATGATGATGAACCAGAACCAATCAACATATCAGTAAAACCCATAGTCTGTGTAGCTACCGTATGAATTGTAGGTGGATTAAGTCTTACTAGTGCTCATTTGAGAGTGATGGGATCACAGGCTGAGCGACCTCTATGTCTCAAATGATCTCTAACATGCTCTATCACAGATCCATTGTCGTGCAATATGTGGAGCTTGCCTCTCCAACAGATCCCTCTGACCAAACAATGTAGAGTCATGCATGACACTATCTCATGAGTGCATGAAGGCTGTGTAGGAGTAGGGATGCCAGTCATTGTAAAGGATCCATGGTGGTCCACTATGCTGAAAATGGTGTGGATTGGGAATGTCTAGATATCAAATACTGACCTACACGATCATCAGATATCCTAGTGGTGGCGGCAACGGATATGCCTACAATGTCAGTACTTCCTTTTTGGGGAAGCAACAGCAACACATCTGCTATGGGGGCTAGAGTTGGGAGATTGAGAGCAGAGACTTGTCACCAACCAAATGCCTAAACATTGGGGGTGGTCTATACGCTCGATGATAGGTGGGCCTATGAGCGTCTACACGACCAGCATATGGTGGAATGTCCAGGTAGTTCACTTTGAGGCCCAAATGGACCTCGACATACAACTGCTGAACAAAATACAATGGAATCTGGTCATTGTTTGGGTATAGACCATGTGCTACAAGAAATCATGGGTAGATCAGTGAGGCCATAGCATAATCAACACATCTAGTGACACGGTATCCCCCTAACCTTACGCTACATTTTGATAAAATGGAAAACAAAGTGGTTTTATCAAGGTATGTTGTTTGTTTGAGAACATCTTGTCGCTGCTGCATGGAAGGAATATGCCGATCACTTTTAATGGGGAATATGCACTAGTCCTCTCAAGTTCATCTTTTAGTTTTTCTAGACTATGCAATATTAACATGCATAGTTCACTATATATCCCTGGGTTTGCACCCTGTGCTAATGAATCTCTTAATTTTTTATCTCATTACTAGTATTTTCAAACAAAGATTCTAGCACAGGTGAAACATGATCTACATTTTCCATGTTATATATATACAGTACACCTAAAAAAATAATGAGACTTTGGTAAATAATATATCTAGATAAAAAGAATACAAATCTAAAATAGAACTTGTAATTTAATTCATCTACTCATCAATAATATTTTCATACTATTAACTTGATTTTAAAAGAATTGGAAGACAACTATAATCTATAACATAACATCCTTAAATGGGACAAATTTTAAATGAAGCTTGATGAAAGAAGAATAAGAACTACAAAGGTTAAAGTATAAAATCATTTGAAAATAATTGGGGATAAAAATATTTAATCTAATAGTTGTTGACATAAATGAACTTCAATTATATAGCCTTGAGAACATCAAAAAATTATAGATTGGAAAGCAAAATAAATGTGTCATATTACTTGAATCAAATCTAATAAAGTTTGAATTTATTGCATACTTGTTATAAATATCTCACATGAACCAATGAAATTCAATGTGTCTCCAAATTACATAAGAAGAGAGAACCTAAATGTGAAAAAGAAAAAGAAAAAGAAATCCATCTTTTTGTAATGAGTTTGTTAAAATTTAAAAACATTCAAGAACCCCAAAATGGTTTGAAATTGATGAGCATAATAGAAATTCCTGAAGGCAAGAGGTCATCACAAACCATTCGGTTGTGGGCTTCAAAAATTTTCAATGAATGGTTTTCCAATAAGATGTATTAACCAAAATATTCCAAATTTTTATACAATTACTAAAATGTACAAAATGAGACCTTTACTAAATAAATTTCAAAATGCATCATTAAATGTATATTAACATCATCCGCACTCTAATTAAGAACATTAAAAACAACACCAACACAAAGAGATAAAATTAAAAAGTTCCAACTAATGATGTTATAATAATCCTCCCCAAGTTGATCCTCTCATCCCAATCATCATACTTAATGTTTTGGTACTTGAATCATGTTTATTATATATTATGTGCTCCTCAACACTATGTAAATTAGAACTCTTAATAAACATGTTTTTTAAGAGGAAGCATTTTCTCTTTCTATTACCATAACGATTATTCTTGTTTTTGTAACTTGGTATTTCTACTTGTAGATTTTCAACTTTTTATTATGTAAATCATTCTTTGATACCCAAGTAGTTTGAAGACCATTTTAAGATGAAGAAAATATAGATTTATCATTTGTAATCCTCATCCTTCCTTGCTACATGAGTAATTTTTTTTATGAAAACCATGTTTAGGAATGAAAATATCCAATCCCTTATGCTTCTGAACTAAAGTTTGCAATGCTTATGGTTCTTTTGGCCTTATAGATTCTTGAATCATTTTATAATATAAAACCTACATATAACCTACTTTGGCTCTAATAATTGTAAACCCTTTAGGAATTCTAAATTGTTGCATCTTGTCTTGATTTTCCCACCATTGTTATTCCTTTTGAAATTTTTACAAATTAGGCAAAGAATCCTTGCACTTATATAGAGGATCCTTAGGTATGTTCTTAAAATTATTTAAGGTTAAATGACTTAATCTAAAATAAAGGCATATACGGATCTCTTGCAATTGTAACCTCTTTACTAGTGTGAACATATTTGATACCTTGATGGCATGACATAGATGATGTTGCTTGATATTGCTTTATCCATGGATACCCAAGTAAAATATGAGATATGTATCTAAAGAAGAAATAATATGACATAGAATAAGAACTTCCCTCATCTTTTAGACCAAAAAATTAAGGTAAAATAATGTATCCTATAGTTTCAATCAACATATCATTAGTCAATTTTAAATAAACCCTCAAATATGCATATGCTTGTTTATAAAATGATGATAAAACAAAAATTATTCAATGCATACATTTTATTGGTGAGTAAGATCAATAAACACACCCTTACATGGTTCATGATCCACACAAAACCAAAGGACCATTATAATTATTTGGTAATATCTCACAATGTGAAAAAGGTGTCGAAAAAATTAGCATACCTAAACCATAAATTGATTTGTCATAAATTGGGTGGGTAGCTTAGTGGTGGAGATTTGCATCCTAACTAGTTCATGGAAATTTCAACATGGTATTAGAGCCAAGCTAGGTGCATTTGACACCTATGTTGTGGCTCAAGGGAGTGTGTTGGAGAAATGATACACACCTAAGCCATAAAAGGACTCATCACAATGTGAGCCATTAGCTCAATAGTAGAGCATCCTAACACAAAATGGGAGGTCCTAAGTTTGAATACTGGTTAGTCCATAGAAATTTCTATAAAAGTCAATCACTAGTACATAAGAAGAAGAATAAGTACCCTTATAATTTTTATTAATACCAACAAATCATTCCTCACATGTAGGTGAATCAATGATTTCAAGCTCGTCAACATGTATATGTACCTCAATCTCATGACCCTCATATAAAACCATTTTATTAGATTTATTTAGTGTAAAATATTTAAATTTTCATTAGGAGGAACAATTGAATGATTGACCCCAATATTAACCCCCTCAACCTAATTTTTTTTTTAATGAATCAAATCCTTAATCAATTATTCCTTAATCCCATAAAATGTTGAGTATAATTACAATTAACTCTACAATTTAATAACAAAATTCTTTCTCATTATATCTTTTGGGAATAACCTTAGATTTATCTAATGGGCTAATAGGAGGAAGTGTAATCATGTTTTCACTAAGTAAATTTTGAAGCACATTTTACAAAGGAAAGATTTGAGGATTATATGTTAAAACATTTATAATATGGTTTGTACAATGGTCATTTCCATTATTTTTTACTATCCTTTTTGGAAATAATTTTTCTTTTCAAATTTACAAGGGTAGGATGATGTAGATGAAGCATTAAGAGATCCGTAATTAAGTGTGGTAGCCTCTAACAACTTTGGTTCTTAACATTCATCTCACTTGCACATGCAAATGTTAAGAATGTATATACTTTGTAGATCCTTGTTTACAATCAAAAAATCTAAAATAATAAACTTCAATCCAACATTCCCAATATTTGCATTGACCAATTTCAATATTAAAAAATAGACCCAAATGGAAGATAATACAATCATTTAATAGCATAATATTTTAAATTTCATGGGAAGAACTTAGCCAATAACTTATCATCATACAAAAAATCCAAATATGTAGCACTAAAGAACCTTGAATGTGTCATGGGATCTCCTTTAACATTGTGCATCTCAAATCTAGGATCAAAAAATCCAACAAAAAATGGATATGTAAAATTTTCAATAGAAATTGAATTGTGTTTGATTTTTATGTGTATGTCTTTTTTTGTTTCCATTAGGTAAGGAATCAACATTACTTTTCATCTCAACAAGACTTTAAACATTAATGTCAAGGGTAGATAGAGGCACACTAGGATTAAGGACATGAATGAAAGTGGAAAGATGAGAAATGGAAGGTGGTGTATAAATTTCTCGTGACATAATAAATGAGTGTGGAGTGACAAAGACTTGCGTAGAATATCATAGTGGGGGAACATGGGAAGTGTAAACAAAACTAATGAGAGCTTAATGTGGAACAAGAGACGCTATGTGCATCATAATGATAAGCATGAGATGAGATCTAGGAAAAGGAGAGGATAATTTTAGGGGAAATTTGGTGGAAGAGGAGAAATAAATTTGCATTTATAAGATAGATAGGAGTAAAAATAAGGAGGAATATGAAGAAGAAGCTTGGGATGGGGAAAATGGCACATTATGAGGGATTGTTGAGCTTATCCTTTTACCTATTTAACTTTGAAGTACTTTCTCCACATGGCTTATTAATCAACATAGTATATGAAGGAGATCAATCATTGTACTAGGATTAATATTTACTAATATTACTGCAGATCAAAGAAAGGTTGTGTACATCAAAGCTATATCTTGATTCCCATTTTCTCAACAAGGGCCTCATGGTCAAATGATTCTTCTCCATTATGATAAATTTAGTATCATGCATATTCCCAATCATACCAATTTTAGCTTGATTCACAACCATGGTGGGATTGAACTATGACTTCTTACTAGGAAAAGAGGATGATTTTGGTATTAGAAGGAAATAAGGATCGAACAATGTTTAGATTTGATTAAGAAATTAGACAATGAGAAAGAACTTAAATCTAAAAACTAAATAAGATTCAAGAAAACCTTTATGGCCAAATCGTAGGACATACCAAATTAAATGGCTTTGCCAAAATGAAAAGAAAATAATTTCTTTAGAGTTTTCTTTTCTAATTATCTAGGATAAATAAATACAATAAGTAAATACACAAATTACCTTTGAACATACAATTGAATTTAAAAATACTAGACAAGCACACTATAGAATTGACAAAGAGGGTTAGGGGTTTTAGCTTCATTTGTTATATGGAGATATTTTATTGTAATGTACATAATCAATGATATGATTCTTGATTTTTTATAAGATTTAATATTATGAAACCTTAACAAACCAAGATATGACTTTCATGGTTCACTCCTACATGTATGGAATTTACATTTTCATCTACAAGTTTGACCCTAAATTTGTAGTTTTAAAATTATTTTGTGACATATGTGGTTAGTTTATTTGTTGTGTTATTAGTTGGATGATAGTTAAGGTGTCCACTACGAAATGGTAGATGATGGGGAGGTGATGTTGGAGCATTTGACACTTGAAATAATGTTGTAGATGCATTGAAAAGGTGTAGATGCATTGAAATTATAGACCTCTCATTCCCTAACAGATAGTTGATAGTTTTGATATTCATTTTTCTCATGAAAGGTGTTTAACAAGACAAAAATATATGCAAAACGGGGAAGAAAAATACTATATTGAAAATGCTTTAAAAACTTTCAAACAAGTGCAATTTGAATTCAACAAATTTTAAAAAAATTGCATTTAGGGTTTCGAAATTAAACAAATAGATGCATTTTGAACTCTAAAAAAATTGAATTTTAAATACCTAGTGCTCAATAGTGCTTGATATGAAAACTGGAATGATGAACGTTGAAGAGACGAACGGAAATTTTCTTTCGCCAGAGAGAGAAACCTTGTTTGGTCACTGTCACGCACTCTGTTCATCGTGCGCACTAGGACAGTGACTAGTACAAGAAGAAAGTAAAAGTGACAATGAAAATGAAACAATTTTTTGTTTTTGTCATATTGAAGGGGTTCGGTCAAACCCATGTTCGGCCGAACCCATTTGAGTATGTTTTTTTATTTGGGCTTTTCCTTGGTTCGGCCAAACCCAATGGTTCGACATAACCAATTTATTGGTTCGGTCGAACCATTGGGTTTGGCCGAACTCATTCAATATGGTGAATGGGAAAAATCCAAAATTTCCTTCCTCTTAGAAAGTGTAAACCACTATTCTAAGGTAACAACCCCACATGTCCTTTCACCCACATGGGGACAAGGACCTCCTTTATGAGGAGATCTTGTCCAATCCCAAGGTACTATGTGCCACCTCCATGTCATGTACTATCTTTCCCCCTCATGTCCACTTCATCCTTTTCAAGCCACTTCACATGCCACATGTCAAGATGTGAGGGCTTGTGAGTTCTCAACTCACCTTAGCCCTACATCTTGATCTTGGTGGCTCAATCTTGACCGTCCATTTCCCTAGAGAGTTCCAAAATCTCTATAAATACCCCCTTTTTTCTTTCATTTTGGAGGAGATCATTCATAGTAGCCAAACTCTTGCAAAAAAAAATTTTCAATCCATACTTAGCCATTTTTCATGCTTGCATCCACTTCCATCTACTTCTCATCCATCCTATAGCTTGCATCTCTTGCCATCCAAGGATCATACAACACCAAAGATCGAAGGGCCAACCAAATGATTGATTCGAGACAAGGTAAAATGTTTCATTTGTCATCTTTATTTTGTATTGAGATCCAACTAGGCTAATCTTGAAGTGTAAAAGTCAGGCTTTAGTGTTATTTAGCTTTCTTTTTGTTCTTTGCTCATATTCTAGCACCTAAAATTTGCCCTATCATAGAAATTATACAATAAAATGATATAATGGAATATGGGAAATATTGAGGATATGATAGTTAGATGTAAAAAGATGAAATAGAAGAAGTCCAAATGAACCTCGCATGTCTGTAAAAGAGACGAAAAATCAAAAGGGTAAAAGGTAGTAATACAATGGAGTTCAAAAGGCTAGGAGGTGAAGGAAAGGTGGAATATTTTTATCAAAAAATCGCATAATGAATTGGAAAGGATGCAAGAAAAACTTGTGAAACTAGCAAAAGGAAGTGGACATAAAATTAGAGAAAAATTGAAGGTTTGAAAGTGTAACAAGATTATGCAAAAAGGGAACTAAGAGGAATACAATAAAAGGATTGGATGTTTAGAGGTGGAGGGAAAAGGAAAAAAATTGTTATAAATCCACATGCTTACAAGAGGGAAATAGGGAAGGGAGCGTGGTTGTGGAAATTGAGAGTAGAGAGACCAAAGGCTTGGGGGGAGAAGGGAATAAGAAGTCTAGATAAACCTCACAAATTTGAAAAGAACATGAAGCTTGACTAAAAGTTGAGAATGAGAGAAGTGAGGATGTGGAAGATGAAAAAAGGTTGGGAAGAAGAAGATGAAGTCTAATCGTTCATCAAAAACTTGCAAATAGATGGAACAAAGGAAATTGTAGGAATAAATGGATCTAATGAACTTATCAAATATTTGATTTGGGGTCAACAATGAGTATGTGAGGTTGAATAACTAAAAGGAATTCAAAAATCCTTAAAAAATTTACAACTTTGTTAAAATTGAAACAAATAATTGAGAATACCCTAGACTTAGAACCTTTTAGATATTTTACAACTTTCAACATCTAATAGGAACATGGGAAATTATGTAACAATATTTTGGAAATTTAATTAAGAGACAAAATTCACTTCCATGCTAAACCTAAATAGACATCCCATTTTTTGAGTAACTTCCCTCACACTCCTCATAAAAGGGGGAGAAAGTTTGACATTAAATATTAAAGAAAAACCACAATAAATGATTATTTAATAATGTGTATATCTCCCTATAGTGTCAAAAAAATGTACTCCTTTACATTTTCACACTATATTTGGGTCCCTTAATTAAATGGACTTAATTAAGCCTCTAATTGGCCCCATTTTGCATCTACAAGCTTAATTAATTTTAATTTTTGAAAGGGGAATTATGATTTAATTAATGCAATTATCATTTTTATCACCTTGAAATGAATAGGTCCTTGCAATTTAGGTCAAGACCCATTATCCTTGGACGAATGGGTCCTCTTTAAGATCATATGTCCAAATTTTAAACATGTTTTTGGTGGCATCTTAAAGTCCTAAATTCAAGTTTTAAGTGTCAGCTTGTAATGTTTAGTTTTTAGGAAATTAGAAAATTTTCTATAAAAGCAAGGTCTTTTTTATCATTTCAAAATCCTAGAATCAACCTAGAAATTCATGACAGAAAAAAATATAGCAAAGATTATTGTAAAAAGGTGTTCAAGAGTAGATTTCTCAAGCATTTGTTGCACCAGTCAAGATCTCAATTATCATGTCAAAGTTGTCAAGCATCATGCATGTTTTTGGAGCTAACATTGTGATGTAGGTTTCAAGAATTCAAGTCAAATTTCAAGCATCAAGATCACATCATCAATCAAGCCATTTCATGCAAGATCAAGATATTGGAGAGATCTACTAATTTCTAGTCCTTCAAGGGTTTGGTGAGTTACAACATAACAATTGTTCATTCATCATTCCTTTCATGTGTCATTGTTTCAATTCTGTTGGGAAAATATGTCTCAGCCTTGCAATTATGTATGGTTTATTGTTGATAGGATGTATGTTGGTTTGTGGTGACTGATCATGCAAATATTGTACACTCATAGCAAGATATGGAGTTCGGGGCATCACCCAAAAAAATAAAATCCATTGACACATCAAGGTTTTCCCACTGACATGTCAAAGTTTTTTCGTTAACACGTCAAATGGAAAAAAACCTTGTAAAACCCTAATTCTAGAAAGTTCCAAAAAGCTTGTTATAAGTGGTTGTGATGTATGTAGCCAGGGGTGTATTTTGAGAGTCTGATAGTGGTCATGTTATCTCTTGATCTCTGGTGGTGATACTCATGTGAGAAGCTTGCTTTGCAAGTATATTGTAATCTTTTGATTTCTAAATAATATATTGGGCGGCTTTTGGAGTGTGGGGTTTTTCTCCCGAAAGGGTTTTCCCCATGTAAATCATTGTGTTGTGGTATGCATGATATTTGTGTTTATTTCTATTTAAGTTTTTGTAATTATTAAATATCTATAATTTTTTTTCATTTTTCTCCTCTCAAGATTAGTGTAGGAAGTTGTCCTGCTACCTTAACTTCCTTACAAGTAGTATCAAAGCTTGATCACCTTTGGTTTCAGTTGTGGGTTGTTGGGTTTTTTGAACTAATCTAGTTTTGAGTGGGAGCATGTGTAGAAGAAACTTTGTGATCTTGTTACAAGAATTTTTAGGATGGAAATTTCATCGAGGAGGAGAATAGGAATTGGAGAAATTTTTATAGAAATAATTTTGAGATGTGGAAGCTAAAGATGGAGGATTTGTTGATAGATCAAGATGCAGTGGGGATGTTGTTGATGAGAATGTTTTCCAAGGCCCTCTGAGATCCTACTCTCAATCTTCTCAACATGATGTTATGGACCGTAAAGCCAAGGGTCAATCAAATTGTGCTTGGAGGAGCTACATTTTTAATTAATGTCCATGAGGAGAACTCTACACAGAAACTATGGAAGAATCTTGGTGAGATGTATCAAGCCAAATCTTTAGTGAAGAATATTTTCTTGAGGAAGTTGCATTCCTTGAGAATGGAAGAGGGTGGAAAAATCATAGACCACCTAGAAGCATTCAATATGTTGGTGGCTCAATTGGCATCAGTTGGTGTCAAAATGGATGACGAGGATAAATTTCAAATATTGCTTTGTTCTTTTCTTGATTTGTGGGATTCTCTTGTTATGGCTATTGAGTACTTTTGTTATATTGAAGGCGAAGATGTGGTGGGTTTTTCTTTCTAAAGAGATGGGGAGGAAGGTATCCATCACTGCCAAGGAGGCCCTAAATGTTTTTGGAAGACCTAAGGAAAAAGGTAAGAATAATGAGAAGCGTGAAAAATCCAAGTCCAAGGGGAGATCTAAATCTCCTGGAAAGTCCAAATTTATTTGCTAGAACTATGGTAAGCCTAGACATGTCCCTAAGGAATGCAAAGAAGAAAAGAAGGAAAATAAGAAATTTGATTTTGATTTCAAGTCTGAGAAGGAAGATGGTGATGCATTCATTACAACTTTGGCAATTTATGTAGGTAATGATGCATGGTTAATTGACTCGGGTGCATCTTTTCATATGACCTTTAATAAAGATTGGTTTTGTGAATATGAAGAGTTTGATGGAGGTAAGGTGTACTTGGGTGATGATTCTCATTTAGACATTTTTGGTTGTGGTAAAGTTAAAATTAGGTTTCCTGATGGTAGAATAAAAAGGATTAATGGTGTGTTGCATATTCCTAGATTAGCATAAAAAAAATTATTTGTGGGAAAACTAATAGATGTAGGTATGCAGGTAGTATTTTCTGATGCAGGATGCAAGATGGTTAGAGGTGTTGTGGTGATTGCTAGAGATGTCAGGTATGGTACATTGTATAGGCTTGACACATGCACTGTTGAGTGCAATGGTACTTCTATGAAAAGAAAGTATGTAGAATAAGTGAGGGTTTCACATTCAGTAGATGGTCATGGCTTTTGGGTACCCAAGGGTGCTCTTTCTTCTAATACAAAGTTATCTATAGAGAAAACTATATTATGGCACCAGAGACTTGGCCAAATTGGAGAAAAGGGTCTAAGGACCTTGAAAAATAAAAACCTTGTTGAAGGTTTTTCTAATTGTAATCTTGAATTCAATTTTTGTGAGCATTACATTTATGGTCCAAAATAAAACCGCATTTAGTTTTACTTGAGTTCCCATAAATATTGGATCTTATTCATTTTGATGTATTTTGTAAAGAGTAAATATGAAGTTTTCAGTCGATTTCAAGAATTTAAAGCAATGGTTGAGTTGCAGATTGGAAAGAAAATAAAATGTTTGAGGACTAATAATGGCGATAAATTTTGCTCTAATTATTTTGATAGATTATGTAAAGATTTTAGTATTCATAGATAGAAGACAACTCCTTATTCTCCACAACAGAATGGAGTTATAGAAAGAATGAACAAGACACTGATACAGAAGGCTAGGAGTATGTTGACTGGTGTTGGCCTAAAACAAAGGTTTTGGGTTGAAGCTATTGCCACTGCCTGTTACCTAATTAACATGTCTCCTACATCACCTATTGTTGATAAGATGCCTATAGAGGCATGGTCAAGTCGCAAGCCTTCATTAAGACATCTTAAAGTTTTTTTTTGTGAGGCATATGTACATGTGCCAAAGGAGAAGCGAACAAAGTTAAAGAACAAGGTTGTGAAATGTATCTTCATCGGATATAGTTATGGTGTGGAAGGATACAATCTTTGGGATCCTATTGCACAGAAGGTAATACATAGTAGAAGTGTTATTTTTAGAGAAACTAAGCCTTCTTCTATTACATTGCACAGCTAGAACAAAGTAAATAGGAAGATGTGATTCAATTTTCCTCTACACCTAAGAAAGTTGAATCGAGGCCTAAGGATAGACAAGAAGTTGAGGAGAGCTCATCTAGCTCTAGATCTTCATAAGAGGAGGAAGAACCTCCAACTCAGCTTGTTCGTAGGTCTACAAGGCATGGAAAACCACCTGAAAGGTATTCACTCGATGATTGGAGATTCATTTTTTCTTTGAATACTAACATGGATGAACCTAGATCTATAGAAGAGGCACTAGGTATGAATGATGCAAAATCCTGGAAGATTGTTATGGATGAAGAAATGGAATCTTTGAAAAAGAATGATACATGGGATCTTGTACCCATTTCCTGAAGGATGAAAACCTATTGGTTGTAAATGGGTGTTCAAGAAAAAGATTGGTTCAGATGGAGGTATTAAGAAGTACAAAGCAGGGTTGGTTGTGGAGGGTTACTCTCAAGTTGAGGGTGTTGATTATGGTGAGATATTTTCTCTTGTTTCAAAATGACATCCATTAGATTTTTGCTTTCTATTGTCGATGCTTATGATTTAGAGGTTGAGCAAATGGATGTGAAAACTTCTTTCCTTCATGGTGATTTGGAGGAGGATATTTATATGACACAACCAAAGCACTACGTGGTGAAAGGTAAAAGTAAGTTGGTTTGCAAATTGAAGAAATATTTGTATGTCTTAAAACAGAGTCCTAGGATGTGGTACCAAAAATTTAATACATATGTGTTGAGTTTAGGATTTGAGCATTCTAAATTAGATCATTGTATTTATTATAAAATTGATTATGATTGTTTCTTGTTTATTGTATTATATGTTGATGATATGTTATTTATTGGTAGAGGGAAAGGTATGATTTTAGAACTAAAATCTCAACTTGCTACTAAATTTGAAATCAAAGATGTTGGTGCAGCTAAACGCATTCTTGGGATGGAAATTAAAAGAGATGGAGTGAACAGAAAGCTATGGCTTGGCTAAAGCAAGTATGTCAACTCAATTTTATAGAGGTTTGATATGTAGGATTGTAGACCATTGTGTGTTCTTGTTTCAGTTGGAACAAATTTATCTATTTCATATTGTCCAACATCTCCATCAGAGATGGAAAACACGAGAAAAGTGCCTTACTAGAGTGCAATTGGAAGTTTGATGTA
>VDFB02072390.1:0-14436 GCA_007258455.2 Sequoia sempervirens
TTTTTTGAATATTTGATTTTTTTGGATTTTCTGAATATTTGATTTTTTTGGATTTTTTTAGGACATTTAATGATTTTTAGGGATTTTTTTAGGACATTTTATGATTTTTATGGTTTTTCTGAAGTTTTAAAGATGGAGTGAGATGAAATGTGATAGATGAGTGATTGAAGGAATAAGATCTTCCATAATAGAGGTAATGCAACCATGGATAAATGATAGATCAAAATGAAATATTCACTACAAAACATGTCACACAAGCAACATATGTCTTGTCGAAAGATGATAATGGTTGATTGATTAAAATGCTAGGAATGATTGATTCCATAAGGCATGATGATGGTAAGTACATAGGATCACCGATTCCTATAAATATGATACAATTGATGATTGTTTGATGATTGATTGACAAAAGATATGAGGATTGGATAATGTTTTACAACTAGGCTCAAATATGATTTGCATGATAAGATTCAAGGTTGCATAGGGACATGATGGCTAGTGTTGGAGGTAATTTAATCATGGATAAATGATAAGGATGTGAACAATGATGGAATGGTAACACATAAGGATATGAAAGGAAATCCAAAGCATGCATTTGTAATTTTTTCCCTAATCTCATCAAGAACAAAGGAAGGAAATGAGACATGGATTTTGGATAAGTTGGGAGATATGGAACAAAAGACTGCAAGGATAAGGATAATGAATAGGATGATCAAGATAAAAATAGATAAGATATGGACACAAATTCCTAGAAATACTTTACCCCTATTCCTCATCAAGACCAAGGAAGGGAAGAAAGGATGTATTTAGATAGGATGGTGGAATATGGATAAGGTGAAGGATATGGCATAGAAGATATGGATAAAAATGAATAGGATAAGATACATGTGATGGAGGATATGATATGAAAGGTTTGGATAAAGTGTATAGGATAAGATGTATGATGTTCAAGAAGATCCTTAACCTTTTCAAGATCAAAGGTGGAAAGGTAAAGGATGAACATAAAGAGGATAATGGATATGAATGATAGGATGGATGAAACTTTCCCCCAAGTGTAAAGTGCATGAGGAATATGGAAGATAGGATATGGATAGTTGATAAATAAATATGGAAGATAATATATGCATGATAGGAAGATGGAGGGAGGACTCAAGCGTCAAGTTCCACGACTAATATCCCTCGAATATGTGCTCTAATAAACCATGGAAATGGGAATTAGACTCATAAATGTTGATAGAATAATGGCATGATGGAAGAATCTAAGGACTTATGCAAAAGGTTTGGATTAAAGGAGGATAACAGGGGATGGATGTTGGATAATGGATAGGAGGTTGGAATGCTTGTTGATGGTTATACGAAAAGGATGGAAAGATCGACATTGACACACACCTTGAAGGGTGGTGGAGTGATGGAGGAAAAATTGAGTTTGAAGATGACAGGTTTTTAGATGGAAGATTGGAGGAAGCTTTTGGATTAGCAAATTTGGATGTCAATTTAGATTTTGTTGCTTCTACAAGACTTTTAGGAATCCACATAGCTTTTTAATTTGATTTTTCATTCATGGGCCTTTGTGGCCTTTGAGATTTTTTTCTTTTGACGTTGGATCAGGTTTTCTTTTATTTTTGCATGTCTCTTCGAGGAGACATGTTGATACTTTGATATATGTGGATTTTGATATGGAAGCTTTTGACATTTGGCACCAAAATTGCTTCCAAGAGCAATGGGATGGGTGGATGGAGATGAATAATATCAAGGTATTGTGGACGAGTTAATGTAGGTATAATTTTGAGAGGGCATCAAGGATGTGTGCCTTTCTTGTTCTTGATGAATAGGAGATGGAGGGATATAGGGCCCCAATATGGATGGAAGGGTTGATGAACTAGAGTTTGGATGATAAGGACCAAGGATAGATGGAAGGTTTGATGGACTAGGATAATAACCTAGGATAGATGGAAGGTTTGATGGACTAGGATAAGGACCTAGGATAGATGGAAGGTTTGATGGACTAGGATACTTAGGTTTATTTTGATGGAATCTGGACTTACAATGGGTACCAATGCATTGAGTGTGAGGTGTATAGCCAAGGCCATGATAACATGGATTTTCTTAGATATAAAGGGGTTCTAGGATACCTTGTTCATGAAGGCCTAATACTTTTCCTTTGTAGTTCATACTTTGACACATTTGTTTTCCAATGGGATATATATTATTTATGAAACAAGATGCAAGCCCATTGTGAGGTGGATGTGATATGGAAGGAATAACAAGATCTTGGAGTAAACCACCTTGGATAAAAGTGAGAGAACCCATTTGATAGGTAAGGGGATCAAGAATAGCTTGAATAGGGGTGATAGACTCTTGTGAAGGCTTGTGATCATGAGGGGAATTAGGATGGGTGATAGGATCTTGAAATGGGGATGATGGGGTACTTTGACCTTGACATGGAAAAGGATCACGAGGTGTTGGATATGGAGTAGCTTGCTCTTTATTAGGTATATAATCATCATTAAGTGGTATGAAAGGCACATCTTGATCATGAGAAGGATGAACATCATCATGGAATGAAAGGGTATCCTTGAATGGAGGTATATCTTGATCTTGATGAGGGAGGGAATCCTGAGATTTTGTAGAAAGCATATCTTGATCATCAGATGGTAGGACATCATTGGATATGATGGAAGAACTATCATGCTCTTGGGATGCAATGGAATCATGAGATGGTATGGATTTATTAGATGAGGTGGAAGGAGGACTTGGAAGGATACTTTTTTCTTGAGATGGAAGGGGATCATCTTGGATGAAACAAAAAGAGATAAGGGAGTCATGATGAGGTTCTTGAGAGATGGGATCTTGGTCAAATATTGAAAGGGGTTGTGGAATTTTGGTATCATTGTATGGAGGGGAAAGAATACTTTGATTTTGATGTGTAGGGGAACCTATGCTAGCATGCTTTGGACTAAGAGATTGGCATGAATTATTGGATGTAGATGGTATGATAGGAGAGGATGGTTGGATAGATTCGTTAACTTGGGTGAAAGACTCATGAGGTTTATTTTGACTTATGGGGAATGAAGGTAGATGTGTGACATGGTAGGATTGATCAATATTATTTGTGTTTGAAGACTTAGATTTGGGTTTCTCATTTAGCCTTTGAAGAAAGTCATGGAAATTGAACTTGGATGATGTAGTTTTGGGTGAGGATAAAGGATTATGAGATGATTGCATCACTTCATTTAAATGTTGGGATTCTAGTTGTTTTTCAAGCCTTTTCAAATGATAGTCAAGATATTCATTCCTTTGGTTTCGTTCATGGGTCACAAATGAATATGAAGGATAGTGGTTAGACATGAATGATGGAGAGGATGGTGCTTGGACTCCCTTAAGTGTGATTATTGGTTTAGGTGGTGGAATGTGATTAGGGACTCCTTTAAGCACAATTTTTGGTTTTATTAGAGGAATGTCATTAGGAACTCCCTTAAGTGTGATTATTGGTTTAAATTTAGATGAAGATTTAGTAGAAAATGAGGTGGAAGATAGGGATGAAGACATGTTTTTCTTTGAGAGTTTTTGAAAGGGGATTATAAATTATCTTGGAAAGTTTAGAAAGGATCTAAGGAAATTTTTGGGATGTTTTGAGGATGTTGTAGGATGATTAGTGAAATTTTGGGAAGGTTATGGATGGTTTAGGGATGATTATTATGATGGATGAAGCATGAGACCCAAAGGTTATGATAGGTGATGATATTTGAGTGTGATTGAAAATGTTCCTGACAAGAATATAGTTCAAACAAGAAAGCACAATATCTGAATGTTTTGACTTGAATTGAAGATAAGTACAACCTATGGTTGGCAAGGACAATATTTGTTGGGTTCCCACTTGGATTTCTCTAGTCATGCCTATTCAAAGTGGATGATCTAGGAACTTAGGACCACTAGCTCCCCTCCACAACACTCACTTCTCGGGCATACCAAGTTTTGAATTCCCTAAGACCATAAGGATCTCATGAAATTTTCCATCTCTATAATGAACCGTGAAAGTGTGGGACGACTTCAAAGGTCCGACCTCCTATGCCAACAAATAGAAGGATTTTAGATTTCTACACAAAGGTTTCTAGTAAGGGCATCCGATTCAGGGGATATTATGATAAACTCCCTCGAGAGGTCTCCCAACCCTTAGAATAAGGGATTTTTGCATCATAAAGATACTAGGGGAGATCTATCACGTACCACTTCCCGTTGATTGTAATATTTCCTTGCAACCATAAATTTGTATAGTGATTCAGAAGGACTTGGCTTTAGCCTATTACCGCTTGGGTCATTCCCAACTTTTGAAGTGGGGTGGCAGGCCCTTCTAAGGGATTAAAAATATAAAGAGATGGGTCTGGATTCTGATCACAAAGTTTGCACAAGGTGAGAGTATACACCTACCATCTTTACAAGCACAACAAACAATCAAATTTGTTAACCCCTTAGTTAAATCTATGTGAAATAAGATAGTTGTTCTTTTTTAAGCACCAAATGAAATATTTTTCTACTCTAAAGAAAACAAGGTTTAGTAGTTTCAAAATAAAGTCTTGGACACATGAAAACCTACAAAACCACCCATTAGTAGTTTCTCAAAGATGTCTTAGACCAACAAAAAGCTGCAAAAACTCTAGTTAGCACAAGAGGTTAGAAAAAAACTAAACTAAATTTAGAAATTAAAAATTAAACTAAGTTAGAAAGTTAAAGACTAAACTAATTTAGAAAATTAAAAACTAAACTAAATTTAGAAATTAAAAAAAAATAATTAAAAGTTAAAGTTAATTTAAAAAAAAAAGATTAAGTTAGAAACTAGAAAGTAAAAATAGAAAAAGAAACTCCAGACCGAAAATTAGTGTGTGTGAATTCTGATTTGCAATGTTTGTCTTGAGGAAGTTGATGAATCTAAATAGGGCGGAGATGAGGACCAAGACTGATTCAATAGTGAATTAGAAAAATATTACTAATCCTACAAGAAAATCCTATACCATGTCGATTGCAGCCACCTCCTCCAGTCAATGACACCAACCCGTACAATGTTTTTATACCTAAAGAGAAGGCTCATTGACTCCACACAGGGAAAACACAAAGGAGAGAGAACAATGTTCAGTCTTTTGAGAAACTTCATCAGGTTAGCTGTAATCTAGAGCAAGCAAAAAGAGTATTTGAGGCTTTGACAAAGAGGGAAGAGAAAAATGTGAATTCATGGAGTGTGAAATAAACTTGCAAAGGGAGTAGATTAAATACAAGCATGATACACATCATGATGAGGATGGTTTTACACTTATTGGTTTCACTCCCACAAATAAGTCCACACTAAACAAACGTGGAGATGATGAATGTGCCATAGGACTGCTTGCAAATTCTTCAGATCTGGCAAATGGTCATGCACACATTTGTCCTAGATTTGCACAAACACCACATTTTATAGATGTTATGCTAATGGTAGAAGTGTTAGATCAAAACAAAAGGGACTTGAAAAGAAATTATGAACAAATTGGAGGACGTGTGAATAGAAGGGACCCTTAGGAGCTAGTATTCTTGTTTACAGGACCTCTAGATCCAGAAATATTGGCTGTTGTTGCGATCATGCTTCCTCGAGTGCATGTTAGGATCAGCCGCGGAGGGTGTCTTTTAGTTGATACTTTGGAATGATGGAAAATATGGGTGAATGAAACAAATGTAAAAAAGGCTACGTATAATAGATGCGGTTGAAAGGAGAGAAATTCGAGAAAGCTTTAAGGAAGAACCAAACATGGTAAAGGAAATGATTCTCAACTCACACCTGCCGACAAGGAACCAGTAAACTAGATTCACAAATTATGATATCTCTAGAAGAAACATCCACAAAATAACATAATGAATTTATTTGGAAAACATTTATGCTAAATGAAGAAGAATACATAAACCTAACGAATCTATGGAACCATTAAAATATTCTTTCACGTCAAGTTCACCATTTGTATGATGCTGAAAATGAAACTTTGAATTCACAAATGCGAATCAACATGCATTCAACATCATATCAATGAAGTATTTACAAATGAACACAAATGCAAGAAATGAAATACTAATTACTAAGAAATTAAATACATGCATTCAAAAGTAAAATCACTCCATTGTTATCCTATCTACAAGATCTTGTCTTTGCTCTCAAATTTTTGTAGCAAAAAGCACAAGAGGTTATGTAGAATGGATTTTGATCAAAATGAGATTGGAGTTGTTGTTTGAAAAGTGAGGAGGAAGTGAAATTATATAGATTTCCTCATGGGTGGATCCACATTTTGGGAAGAATGTGGGATAAAAGAATGAGATGGAGAAATGATAATTAAATGTAATTTGTGATATGTTGGAAATTAAGGATAATGGATTTATTAAATGAAATGAATAGGAGAAGGATAAATAAGATGAAATGATGGATTAATGAATATGGAAATATGATTTAATGTATGAATAAATCATTATGTTGATTATGAGGAAATTTCTATGCATCTACAATCACATCAAATAAAATCACTTCAACTCCTAATCAACAATTCCAAAGGGGACCAAAACCTTGATCAACTATTCTGGATCTTCCTTGAGGATACTATCCAAGTGGTCTTTTAAGACATTTTTTGTGTCCCCCCAATGTTGTAGGTGGAAAAGTGTGATTTAGGCCCTAGATCCTTTTTTCTTACAAAATATTTTTGTGAGCCCGACACATCGTATAATTACAAAATTATGAGTTACACATCTATCATTTTGAAATCTGAGTGAAATCTTAGGTTGTTTGAAAGTGTCGTTATTCAAAGTGCATTCATGCTATGTTAAAACATTGAAAAAGTAAATATTTGCATGTCGTTCTTCATTTAAAATCTCAAAGGTGTTATCTTTTTCAATATTTTAGAGATAAATTTAGTTAGTTTTGCATTCTAGAATTTTCCATTAGAACTATTGCACTCATTTTATTGCTTTAAAATATAAAAATTCATGCATGCATATGCCTCATATAGACAAATTAGGTTTTCTTACATTTCAAATTTTTTTCCTAGTTTCAAACCTAAACTTGTACAATCTCAAATCATTAAACATTGTACTACATTTCCAGATATTTAAACTTTCAAAAAATTACATCTCTAGTCTAGAGTGCCCTCACCCTTGTCCTACTAATTTCAATCCAAATTAAAATTACAATTGTCTTTGTAACCTCTATGTAGAATTGTTTATTGTTTTTGAAAATTATTTTATCTTTGTCATCATCATCTATCTTTCTCCTCATTATATGAACACTCAAGTGTCTTGAATCTTGTAATTAATTTATGGGTTTCATGACCTAGTGTCCCATATCAAATACTCTTGTGAGACATAGTTATAGATTCATGGTTTCATGTGCTGCAATTACATCTAGTGTTGAGTTTGAGTTGTATAACTTTTTCACTTAAGGAATCACATCTACACAATCTATCTTTGATTTGCTCCCTAATCCTAATTTACTTATGTCTTCCTCATCATCAACCATTCATGTGTACTTGGTAGTTGTTGTTGCATGTGTCCCTAAGGATAAAATTAAGCAATTGATCAAAGACCTAGAAAGCATTCAACTATTCTTAAACACCAAATTTTTGGCAAGAGAAAAAATTCCCCTCATAGATAACCTTATAAAGTTAATCAATGATTCATAAGGGATAGAAGTGTTGTATATCCTAGCTCATATAGTGGATGTAAACATCTCTGCAACAACTAGTTGTGCTCAAACCATCACTAACACTCAAAATCAAATGGTAAAACAAGTTTCCTCTCTTACGACCATATCTTTTATTCCTACTTTCACCCCTCTAGTTGTAGCATCCACCACACAATATAGTAAAGGTCCTAAATCTAGTTTAATTTTTTCTTGTGAAAATCCTTATAGCTTTATCCATCTACTGCACCTCCATTTACTTCACCTCTCATTAAATTTCAAAATGATAACCCTTCAATTATCATTAATAATCCTACACATTCCACACTTTCTCAAAACATGTCAACAAACGATATTGTAATAAATCATCTTTTACAAAACATACCAAATCTTTACAATAACAAATTTCAAAAATGAACCAAAATCAATCCAATTTTAATCCTCCAAAATGTCTTACATGTAGTCTATTATCATCACCATCTTTTTATATTAATTATAGGCGAGTAGTTACACATTGCTACTAAGCAACATTTCACTATCTGGTCCCACGTTACAAGTAGTCCACTGGAAACAGTTTATATACACATAAATCTTTTCTGCTGAAAGTAGCATATAAGATCAAGGTAAAAAATGAGCAAAAAGACTACATTGCAAGGTTAAAGAGATCACTGTTTATAAAGGATTGGGCAAAACCAAACTTCATAATAAAGTAGAGGACCGGAGCATTTATCTAGAGCAGCATCTCTAAACATCTCAGCTAGTACTTGCAACCTTCCCCTGTGACTCTTCCACATCTTGAACAGGCACAAAGGATAATACATCATCTGGAGCAGGGAATCTGAACGTCCTCCATATCCTGGGCAGGTCACCTGAAGGAACTCTCGTCAGCATAAATCTTGGTTTGGGTGTCATTTTGAGGGGCAGCACCATCAGCGATATCCTGATTGGGTTCAGTTGCTGGTTCTTCACCAGGCTGCACCATTACTGTAGCCCTATCTTGGTTGTTGACTTCCCTCTGGAGCTCTTCCAGCACCCTACGAAGACATACTGATTCTTCTCCGTTTAGGTGGAGTGGTTGTCTACACAATCTTTGATCTTTGTTAACAACCATTGTTTATTTCCTTATGAGGCGCAACAAATTAGTTGGAGAGATCTCAATTTGAGCCGATACCTGCATTGCAACATTGAGGAACGTGAGTTTCTTCTGAAACTCAGTAAGTTCCCTCTTCATACCCATGAACTTATTTTCATTTCTCACTTTCCAAATATGCCACATGATTTCATTTGTTAGCCAAAACCAGAGAAGTTTACAATCTTTACTGATCTTAAAATTAGGAAACATAATTTCTTTCCAAAGAATTTTACCATTATTATTCCAAACATTGATATTGTGAAAAAATAACCTCCAGATTTCCTGAGTGTAAAAGCAATCAAAAAGGATATGGTTACAAGATTCTAGAACCCTGCAGATGCTACAAACTTCAATATCACCAAAGTTAGATTTAAAAGGAATTCTCTGCAAAAGAACAAGCCACCTGAAGTAGGCCTTTTTAGGCTCCATGGATTTATGCCAAACCAGGCCTAATTGTTTTTTCCAATCATCAATGCCCAATGTTAAATCCCAGCAAGAATTCACATGGTTAAGAATAGAGCTGCTATCAAGAAGATCATTATAAATTGCCTTAGCTTTCACATTTCTAGCTTTGGAGCCATCACACCAAACAATGTCAGGGACAAGGTCAAGAAGATTTTCACCATCAATTGGGAAGGTAGCATCGCTACAAGCCTCCTGAATCACAGAATAAGTCCTAACATTGGAAGCAGGGAGGTCAAAACCAACCCTTAAAACTTTCCAGGTTTTCAAGCAACCATTGGTAAGAATATGGTCAAACGTCTTGATACCTTTGTTGTTCCAACTTTTCGCCGAGCATCCTTGAAGGAGGGTGAGGGGTTTGCTGCAGTGCTCCAAATTCCACCATAAGGAGCTGAAGGGCTAACAAGAATGATTGCTTTTAAGCCTTATATTACAAGTTTTAAGTTGGGCTTTGTGCTTTATTAACTTCCAAGCCTTCCAAATACTCCTAAAAACTGAGGACCCAGCTGGAACCATGGAGTGTTTATTGAAGAGGATATCACTTAGGGGCAACCCCTTCCATGCTTTGGCCTGCTTGGGAACCACCTTCTGAATGTTGCTTCTGACTAGGACCTTCCACGGTTCATTGCCACTTAGGGATTTAATAACCCAATTAGCTGCCAAGGCAATTCCTTGAAGCTTTAGATGTTCCAGTCCAATGCCCCCTTGGAGCTTCCCAAGGCAGCACCACTCCCACTCCACCGAGTGCCTCTTCCTCCTGCCTTTCCCATATGACCAGAGAAATTCCCTAATTCTTTTTTGGATTTCATTTATTTGGTAACTGCAGAAAAACCAAACTGAAGCAAAGTAAACACTGTATGATGAAAGAACTTTTTGGCACACTTGTATTCTGCCAGCAAGCGAAAGGTAGTGCCTATTCCAACTTCCTAACTTTTTATCAATTTTGTCTCTGACCCAATTCCACATTTCTTTGAGGTTGGGGTTGACTGCAAAGGGTATTCCCAGATATCTGACCAATTTTTTTGGGCCACCCCATTAGAATCCAAACCTGATTAGCCAGTCGGGGGGATTCTCTTTCCACCCAAGAAATGTAGATTTGGCTTTAGAGAGTTTGGCTCTAGAAGCTTTACAATATAGGTCCAATTTTTTCATCAGTGATTCCAGATTGGAGTGCTCCATCTCCACAAAAAAGGTGTCATCTACAAATTGCACGTTTGTAAGCTCATTGTGATCAGGGAGTCTGATTCCCCTGATTTTGGGGGAGAAGGAGTTATCCTTTAACAAGTAAAAAAGAGCATCTGAGGCAATAACAAAAAGAGCCAGGGCAAGAGGACAACCTTGTCTAATTGATCTCTCTAGGGTAATCTCTTCTGAAAGCTTACCATTGATGTCAATTTGTGTAGAGGTATCACTTAGCAGGGTGTTCACCATATTGCAGAAATTGTCGGGGAAGCCAAAAGCTTGGAGGACAGTCCTTAGGAAGGACCACTCCACCCAATCATAAGCTTTTTCAAAATCTAGAAGCAGCATAAACGCCTGTTGCCCAGAATGTCTAGCCCACTCAAGAGCTTCCCAACTCATAATCAAATTTTCCAGAATATACCGACCTTTTATGAACCCAGTTTGAGTGCTAGTTATGAATTTTGGCAGAATGCTGACCAATCTTGAAGCAATAACTTTGGCAAAGATCTTATAAGAAACATTAAGTAAGGTGATTGGTCTCCAGTTCTTGACCAAAGATTTGTCACCTCCTTTTGGGATCAATTTGATAACCCCTTTGTTTATCTCCTTACCAAGGGATCCCTTGCTTAGGGCCTCCTTATACACATGCAACAAGTCCTCACAGACCCAGTCTTTAAAGGTTTTATAGAATTCCACGGGAAAACCATCGCAGCCTAGCGACTTATCATTGCTCATGGAGAGCAAAGCATTTTTGATCTCATCTTTTGAAATTTTAGAGTCAAGCATGGCTAGGTCATCATCGGCTATCTTTTTTGGAATGAGATTCTTGATGAGACACCTTGCCTTTGCACTATCCTGCCCCCCATCCTTAGAGGAGAAGAGATCTTTGAAAAAGGCTCAGAATTGCTCCATAATCTCATCCTGTGAGGAGACCAATTGGGAGCCATCCCAAATCTGCACAATCTGCTCTTTTAAGTTTTTCTCCCTTAAATAGTTAAAGAAGAATTTGGACCCTTTGTCCCCGCAATTGAGCCAGTTCAGCTTGGCTCTGACTTTCTGACCTTGAATTTTCTGAGCCTGAAGATACCTTAGTTTGTTTCTGGCCAGGATCATCTCGTCACAAAGGATCATATTTTTCGGATCCTTTTGAAGGTTGGATTCTGCCTCAAAAACACTATCTTGGAGGAGCTTTCTTCTTTCCTTCTTTCCAGGGCCCTTTTCTTTCCAATGGTTTGGAAGAGTTTCCTCTACCCTTCCACATTTTTATTCCATTTCTCGAGGTAGGAGCAATCTTTTAACATCCATCTATTTATCTCCTTGAGAGATAAAATGGCATCAAGGCAGTCAAGATCTTTTAACAGAGAAGTGTTGAGAATAAAAGTATCTTTTCTCTTTGATCTATTTGGACCACCATCGGAAGATAATAAGTTAGCTTTAATTGGATGGTGATCTGATAGGGTGTAAGGAGAGACTTGCACCAAAGCACCATCACTACTTGGATTGAAAGTGAAGAAGTCTTTATTGGCATAGATTCTATCTAGCCTACAATAAATCTTGCTGTTGCCTTTCTGGGCACTGTACCACATAAACCATAGCCCTCTTGAATATTTTTTGTTCCCTTCCAAAGGGTCAATCAACCCTAGTTTATGTTTAGCCCTTAGCCAGAAATTCTTTTCATTTCCTTTCCAGGCCATGTCAACACCTCCCCATTTATCCTCCAACTGCTCAATCATGTTGAAATCTCCCCCCATAATCCAGGGGATCTCTTGCAGATTGGCCATCCATTGCCACAACTTGATCCTTTCTCTATAGTTGTTGGGAGCATATATCGAGCACACCCCAAAGATCTCACCATCCTTATCTAAGGTGACCCAAACTAACCTGTTACAAGGGGAGGAGCCATGTCTAGAAACCCATTGAGCCCAATACTTGGAGATTAGGATGGCAGCCCCCCTTTCCTTTCTCATGAGCAGTGGAAAATAAAATGGAGTCTTTCTAGACAAATTTTAAAGTTATTTCCAGGGTAAATCCAGTAGCCTTGGTTTCTTGGAGCAAAACAAAATCTTTTTCCTTTTCCTAGTTTAAGAATCTCCTTAGGATGTATTTTCTATTTGGGGATTCCAGGCCCCTAACATTCCAGGAAATGCAATTAACCTTCATTTTTAGTTAACATTGGAGAACCTTCTTGCCCACTTTTGAAATGTTCAAAACATTTAGGAATTGTTTCCTCCACCTCCAACTTTTTTGGAGCTAGGGACTGAATCACAGTACTTGTTTTCCTTCTTTTATTTTTGGAAAACACAACCTTTTCCCCCCCAACTGGGGTAATGCTATATTTCCTTGGCCTGTCGGGGCCATTTCTTGGTTTTGGGACAGTTGTTTCATTCCCCACAGTGATATCCTCCTTTTTATTACAGTCTATGGTTTCTACAGGATCTCCATTTTTTTGGATTTTAAGAGTCGTGTTTTGAGACTTGGCACGAGTCTTAGATTTTGAGTTAGGATCCTTTTCTTCCTCTTCAAGGGAGGCCTCCTTGATAGCAACATTTCCCTGACTGGAGGCATTAGCAGGAGTAATCAACTAAGGGTGCAAAACCTCGGAAGCAACCACTATGGAGGGAGTGGAGGTAGGATTAGCAGTTTGGATGGGGGCATCAGAGGATAATATTGGGGGTATGGTCATTTTATGGCTCAGCTGCCAAAGTTATGCGGTGACCAGAGTACCGTAGAGCATCCTTGATGCTCCCACCTAGATCTCTACCCAAACCTTCATCTTCCCCACAATCGGAGTTCCCAAGGATGGTGGCCTCAAATGGTCTAAATACCAGATAATCAAAGACCACAAGAGTATTGTTAGTACTGTATCTTTTAGCCAAATTTTCTTGAATTCTCATTCTTATTTTTTTAATCGCTAATTTCTGAGCATTTAATTTTTCCATAGCAGTTGGATTGTTAATAAGGGACTGGTCGAGTGAGCAAGATTTAGAGCTCTTACCACCCTCCTTGGTAGGCATGAAGGGACCGAGATCCGCCATAGGATGACCAACCTCGTCCTGGTTGAGAATGTCAAAGGGGTTTTTCAAAGTTAACTCAGGATGACTGAGAAAAGACCTAGGTCTAGAATGATCATCCTTCAACTCCTTGGTCACTTCTACCTCATGGGGGATTGAATTGGGACTGGGGTGGGTTGTCTGGGGGTTGGGGTCAGAATATTTTTCCCCAACACCAGCAGACCTCGACTCTTCACGATTGCCATTAGGGATGGGTTTAAGATATTGAGAGTTTCTTTTGTCTGAGTTCTGCATCTCGCTAGGAGAGCCAGTGTTAGGTTTTTTCTTTATTAAAGGACAAGTTTTTCTTATACGTCATTCCCTATGACACAGGTAGCATGCGTTGATGCCACCAAGAATTTCCAAAGGGAAGACAATTTGATTGCAACCTTCTTTAATGACGATGTTCTTAGGGAACTCAATGCCGAGAGTCAAGGAGATTAGAGCTTGCACATCCAAATTGGGAAGGGTTGATTTAGTCTCATCAATTTTAACTATGGTCCCGATCGGAACAAGAATTTTAGGAATCAAACGCCAGAATTCTGGGGGAAGGTTTTTGATCATGACCCACCTTGGGGATGATAAGGCCATGACCTCCTCAGCGATGGCCGTCGAGGACCATGGCAGACACGAGAAGGTGCACTGTACATTCGATGGGGCTTCTCCAAAGTTTTTCCTTGCATAGTTTGGTTTTCCAAAATGATGATGAAAATCCCACATAAGATCATTCGATATAATTTGACATGGATACCAAATTTAGGCCCCCAAACTCTGGCTAGCTAGGAGTTTAGAAACAATCTGGCTGGTATTTTTTCGGCATCTAGAGCATCAAAGAAAATACCAATGTTTTTTAACCTAGATCTTTCACTAGAAATAACAAATTTCAGATTCTTGTTTGGGGAGATGATTAAGTCCCTAGAGGTGAG
>VDFB02072391.1:0-21226 GCA_007258455.2 Sequoia sempervirens
TTGAGTCTTACCCTTCATGCTTGTCCTAATTTTTAGTTCCTCAGACATATGTGTCATAGATCTCCCCACCTTCTTTATTTGTGTCTCTCAAGAGACTTTACAACTAAGATAGGTGGTTATGTGGCATTGATTGGTCACATGCTGTTTAGAACAAGATATGGAACTAAGGTTACCATTAAATCTGAAAAGTTGGCTAAAGATCACATTGAGCTGTATAACTCAAGTCCTATCAACGTTGTTCCTATTGCTACAAACACAAATTGTGTCGTTTTTACTGACAGTGAATTGGCTGCCGCTCAAGAACTTCAAGTAGAAGTTGTTCCTGATGTGCTGCTACATGAATGGGTAGCTAAAAATGTGTTGGACAATCCTGTAGATTTTATTCAAGATGTCGGTATGGGTAATTATGTGATGCTTGAACCTGATGCAGAGGTTCCAAACCTTGAAAAGGGTATAGATCAGTTGTTGCAACAACAAAGTGAACTTTGGGAAATATTTTTTGATGGTTCTAGAAGCAAGAATGGAGTAGGTGGAGGTGCAATGCTAGTTTCTCCACAGGGTGATAATTACTTTTCAACCTTTCATTTTGTTTTTGCATGTTCTAACAATAGTGTTGAGTATAAAGGACTCATTCAAGGCCTTGAGTGGGCAAGGAAAAGAGGAATTGACTGTTTGAAAGTCTATGGAGACAGTGAATTGATAGTTAATCAGGTTAGGGGGCTGAATGTTGCCAAGAATGATGCTTTGAAGTCTTATAGAAATAGAGTATGGAACATAATTGAAGAATTTAATTCCTTCAATCTATTTTTTATTCCACAAAATCAGAATAAGCATGTTGATAGACTTGCAACAATTGGAGCATAGTTTGATATCCTAGGCGATATTAAAAAAAATAAAATACAACAGTATGTTAAGGTGGTTATCAGGCCATCAATTCCTGATAACAACATTATCTGGCAAGTATTTGAAAGTGATGAATAGGTTTTAACCTTTCTGCTCCAAGAAGATCAATTTTCTGTAGTGAACTAGGAAAAGATTAAACAACAGTATGATGAACAAGTGATACAGCTGAAGAGAAATAAAATTTCCAAAGGGCTGGTTACCTTGGAATCCATATTCAATTCTGATGATCAGCTTAAGAAGAACAAAGTCGACATTCAAGTGAAAGAAGATCATTATGAAGAAGTGGAAATCTTTAAAGGTAAGCTTCTCAAATTAGGCAAAATTTGTTCAACTGAGGATAAGAGAACTTTCATTGTTTTATGCCAAGAATATCATGATGTTTTTGCTTGGAAATATTTTGATTTAGGAGGGTTTGATCCTCATATTGCACAACATATAATTGAGTTAGAACCCGATGCCAAGCCTGTTAGACAAAAATAGAGACCATTGAACCCCAAGCTTGAACCCTTAATGATCAAAGAGCTAACCAAGTTAGTTGGGGGGTATCGTATTTCCAATTAAACACACATCTTGGGTTTCCAATCTTGTTCTGGTTAGAAAAAAGAATGGTGAGATAAGATTATGTGTGGATTTTAGAGATCTTAATAGAGCATCCCTGAAGGATCATTACCCCTTTTATCGCCTATGGAACAAATTCTCCAAGCCGCTAAGCTGGTTCAAAAGATTTCTTCCGATGGATATTCCCGGGTTATAACCAAATTATAGTCAAAGAGGAGGATTAGTATAAAACAACATTTACAACAAAATGGGGCACTATGTACTACAAGAGAATGCCTTTTGGCTTATCTTTAATGCTGGTGTTAATTTTTAGCATGCCATGATATGGCATTTTAGAGTTTAATCCATAAATTTTGCTGGTTTACTTAGATGACATAACTATATATTCAAGGAATGCGATGAACACTTGTCACATCTTAAAAGCAAAGTTTTTGAAAAATGTAGAGAATATGGGTCATCTTTGTCAATCCAACAAAGAGTATTTCTTGTAGTTCATGAAGGTAAACCGTTAGGTCACATAGTATCAAAAGACAGAGTTACCATTGATCTTGAAATAGTTAAGGGTATAATCAAACTACCATTACCCAATCACAAGAAAGGATTGCAGAGCTTTAGGAGGATCAACTTTTAAGAAGATTCATTCCTGATGTTGCAAATTTATTATAGCCTTTGATGCCATGCTAAAAAAGAATGCAGTTTTCAGTTGGACTAGAGATGCAAAACATAGTTTTGAAGAAATCAAGGAAGCTTTAGCATCAGCTCCAACACTGGTAAATCCATATTTCTTTAAAGACTTCTTTTTGTATGCTTTTGGTAGCGTTAGTTCAATCTTTGTTATGTTGGTTCAGAAAAACAGTGATAATTTAGAGCAGCCAATAGCTTTCTTTAGTCAAGTACTTGCTGATTACGAAGAGAAATTTACATTTGTTGAGAAACATGTTCTCATTGTGATTAGAAGTCTAAAGAATTTTAAGCCTCTAGTTTCAAACAATAAAATTTATATTTTGGTTGCACACCCGAGTGTGAAGGAGTTTTTGTTGAACAAAGATCTGAGTGAGAAAAGAGCAGGGTGGATCACAAAAGTAATGGAATTTGATGTCAACATCAACATCACAAAACTTGTCAGAGGTAAAGGACTTTGTGAGCAACTTGCCTCCACTTCTAAAGATGCACAGAAATCATAAACTAGTGTTTTTTTAACTAATACAAATGAGTCTCAAAATGTTCAAACTGCTACACCTGCATCAGTTGCAGGTTGGGTTCAAGAAATGACCCACTTTCTTCGTACTGGTGAATGTCCACTAGGTCTGGACAGAGCAAAACAAAGATACTTCATATTGCAGTCAATTCCTTATGTCCTTATTGATAATATCCTTTTCAGGAAAGATCTTAATGGTGTCTTGTTAAGGTGTATTGATACTGATCAAACAGAAAAGGTACTGCACGAGTTTCATGATGGAGTTTCAGGAGGGAACTTTGCTCCAAGGACAACTGCTTGGAAAATTATGAGAGCTGGTTACTACTGGCCCGGCTTGTTTAAAGATGCATATGCATGGTCAAGGAAGTGTATGAAATGTGCTTTGTTTGCAGGAAAGGAAAAGCTACCTACTATGCCTCTACATCCAATTCAGGTAGAGCAACCCTTCATGAGATGGGGCATTGACTTTATTGGTCCAATTAATCCACCATCCAATATTGGTCACAAGTGGGTGATTACTGCTATAGACTATTTCACACGATGGACAGAGGCAGCAACTTTGAAACAAGCAAATGAATCTTCAGTTTTGAGTTTTTATGAAGATATAATCACCAGATTTGGAGTTCCTGACTCCATCATTTCAGATAATGCTCTTGCATTTTTTGGATTAAGAGTCACAGATTGGGCTGCTAAACACATAATTCATTTGAATACTTCCTCCAATTATTACCCGCAGGGTAATGGATTAGCTGAAAGTACAAATAAAAATCTGATCAAAATCATTAAAAGGACTATGGAGGAGAATCAAAGAATTTGGCATACCACATTGAAATCTACACTTTGGGTAGATAGAATAACCCCTAAGAGATCAATTGGTAATTCTCCATATGTCCTCGTTTATGGTAAAGAGGCTAGATTACCTCTATCTGTAGAGCTTCTAGCTCTAGACATTGTTTACCAATTGGAGATGTATGAAGAGTAGGACCCAATGGTTGTGAGATATGCAGAGCTCATGGAGCTTGAAGAATCAAGAGACAAAGAAATGAAAACTTTGGAGTATCATCAGCTCCAAACGAATAAAACATTCGATAAGAAAGCTACAACCAAAGTTTTCAAAGAAGGTGATATCATTCTAAAGTGGGATGTGCTAAAGAGTGGTCCAGGCAAACATACAAAATTTGACCATTTCTAGGCAGGCCCTTTTGTTGTTACTGAATGCAAGGAGCATAATGCATTCCAGTTATCGAACATGGATGGAGAAAATTTACCAATCCCAATTAATGGGATTCACCTCAAACGTTGTTTTGAGGCATGATTTATTATTATACATATTAGGATAGGTTTTATGCTTTCAATAAGTGCTTCTGCACTTTAGTTTAGTTGTTGTTTCATTCCCTAAGTGTTGTTCCAGCACAGTAAATAATTTCATTTCAGTTTCAACGAGTTTCCAATGTCCCGATCTGCTTCATGAGTCTCGAGTGAGTTGCAGCCATGTACGAACTGCTCTTGGTCTGTTATGAGGTTTTTACTAAGTGACTTTGAGCCCAATAGGAAAGTTTTGGCTAATGGTTTCCAGGTTTAGCAGGCAAACACCAGCAAAGGTCGCTAGAAATGTTGCACAATTTTCACCTACAAGCTAAATCAGGTAGGGGTCTATTTTTAAAGTATTCAAGGGGGCCAGATGAATTGACTTTTTCCTCATGTCACCAAGACATCTGTGTTCGGCGTGAGGTCTTTCCGATCAACCGCAGTCTCACCGAAAGAATGGAACTCTCGGCGTAATATTGGCGTCAGCGAGAGGTCCTGCTGAAAGATGGAGCTCTCGCCAAAAGGTTTTGGGCTCGCTGAGATGTCTCGCTGACAAGTGGTGATCTCCCTGAAAGAAGGTTTGAGCTCGCCAAGAGATGAAGGCTTCAGCGTGAAGTCTTGCCGACGGACGAAAGTCTCGCTGAAACGGCCGGCGTTGGGGAGAAGTCCTACCAAAAGATGGAGGTCTCGGTGAAGGTTGGTGCTTTCGGCGTGATGTCTTGCCGACCTGGTGAGGTTTCACCGAAAGGGTAAGGTCTCGGTGTAATGTGGTGGCTTCGATGAAAGGTCATGCCGACAGACGAAAGTCTCACCGATAGTTGTTCACAAGGCCGTCGGCAGGGAGGAAAAAATATTGCCTTCGGCAAAAGGTTTGGCCGAAGAGGAAAAGTCTCGCCGAGGGTTCATGGTTCGACGTAACATCTTGCCGATTGTGGAGGTCTCAGCAATAGGGGCTAGCGAAGGGGTAAAGTCTCACCCACAGGATGAACTCTTGCCGAAGTGAAACGGTGTCGAGGAAATATTTGAATCCGGCGAAAGGTCTCGCCGACCTAGTGATGTTTCCCCGACAAGAAAGGAGGTCTCGGCGAAGGAAAGGAGCTTGGTGAAAGGTCTCGCAGACCAAGAAAAGTCTCCCCAAAATGAAATAAGCTCTCACCGAAACAAGGAGGCCTCACTGAGAAGTCTTGCCGACCCGATAGGGTCTTACCGAAATGAGGTGAGCTTGGGGAGAATGGAGGATTTCGCTATGAAGTCTCGCCGACCTGGTGGTGTCTTGCTGATAGCGATGGGTCTATTGCAGACTTTGGCGAGAGCTCTTACCAAAGGCGATAGTCTTGTCGATGGTTTTAGGGATGTCGATATGAATTTTGGGCTCGCTATGAACTCTTGTCGATGGTTGTGAGCTATGTCAATAACTGCTGAAGGGCATAATCGCATCGGGGAGACACGGCTAGTGTCTCACCAACATGCAATTCTGATGAAGCGACCTTTGACCGTCTGGAAATCTACGGGGCATGAGTTCAACCAATCAGAAGGAGCTAAACACGGACCATGGGCAGTTTGACTATTATGACTACCCCTAAAAAGAAGATCAACAGAATGTAAGCAACATGGATTTTCTCTAAGATCAAAAGCGATGGAGCAGCTCGGGGAAGCAATGGTGTGGAGATCTGATGGGAAAATCTGATGTTGTTTCCAAAAGAGGTCAACTTGCGGAAGGGTCTAGAATAGGAGAAGAACAAAAGGATGAGACCGCAAGGACAACTGGGATGTCAACTGGCAGGAGTGGAGCGACATTTATGATAGCACTCAGAAACATTCAAAGCAGCCCTGATGGAAGTTTGAGGGTGGACACGGGGGCCATGAAGTTAATGCATTTGTTGTAAAAGATCAAGGAGGCCATTCCTGGAGCGACCCTTCACCGACATGGACAACAGGGATACACTTGAATGCAGCATTAACTTCATTAAAAAGATCTTGGGGCAGATCTTTCTAGAGGCTGATATTTTTGTAAGCCCTAAGGGGCTGGGACTTTTGTATATATGGCTTTTTTGCCTCTTTATAAAGGAGTTCGGATTATGCATTCTGAAGAGTTAGTGATTTGTCTTAAATATTTTATCAGTTGATGTATGCTTTGTAGCTCATTTGGATTTTGGAATATGAAATATAGAGATTACCTTGGAAACCAGTGTTAGTATTCATACTACTTTCATTTTTGTCTTTTAGATTATGCAAGTTTTGAATTGTGCTTTTCCTAATTCTGCATTTGAACTTTAAAGTTGTGAAATTCATCTTTCCTTCTTAAAATATATATGCATATTAAGCCTTTTCAAGGATGATGAATAAGTTCACAAAGTTTATGTTGAGTAAATGAAATTGCTATCATTAGTTTTCCAGTCTATGTTCATCTTGTTTTCATTTCATGATTTCTGTTAGCTCGATGTATCACCATAGCATTTAGTTTTATTTTCATGCACTCCTCCCTTTTCCTTACAAAGATCAGTAGTTAGGTGATAACACAAAGGAAGCCGACCTTCTCCAGAGGTTGACCTCTGTTTACGAGAAACCCACAGCTTTAGAGGTCTTCCCATGTTACATTGGATTGTTGAATTTAACATTCAACAGGGTGTAAAATCCAAGTGATAACACTAAGGTGGTTGGTTCTAGTGGTAAAATCCCTTCTTCTCTTCCCTCTTTTAAGGGTAAACCCTTGTGGTGATCTTCTTCTTCCCCTATTGTTATTTGTGGGCAAGAGGTATTGGATAAAGTAGATTATTTCTCTCATTTTGCTCTTATTTATAGATTTAATGGTTTATGGCCCTCCCTTCCAAATTTGCACAAATGGGTTTTGGAGTCTTGGAGGTTGTTATTGAGGACATGATTGAACTCTATCCTTCCTCTAGGGGTTTTTTGGTGGCTTCTTTTCAATCTAAGGATAGGGCTTCGATGTTAGAAGGGGGTGTTTGGTTGTGGGGAAAGCACTCGCTTTCTCTCTGGCCTTTGTTCCCTTCTTTCAACCCTCTTTCTGAATCTATTAGTGTTGTTCCTACTTGGGTCAGACTTCCTAATCTACCTCTTCAATTTTAGACTCCTTCTTGCTTTGAGTCTATTGGAAATGCTATTGGTAGGTTTGTTATGGTTGATTTGTCTTCTCTTATCTATGATTATCCTACTTTCACCCACATTCTTGTGGATGTTGATACCTCAAAAGATTACCTGTCATAAATCTGGTCGGAGTTATGCTACTTGGTGGAAAGATGCTCTTCATGAGCATCTTACTATGGGTGAATCTTATGATGATTTTGGGGAAGATTTTTGGGATGATGACTTGGCCCCTAAAGTCGTGGCTTCTTCTACTGATGGTTCTTAGTTGCCTGCCACTATTGCTATTGCAGTCCTAGGTCATTTGCAGTTGTTGTTGGGGCTTCTAGTTTTGTTGTTGCTATTGGTGTTGTTGGTTCTTCTTTAGCTATTGGTTCATCTACAGTTGCTACTAATGTGTTTGGTTTGTCTACAATTGTTGTTGTGGCTGGTGAGGTTGTTGTTGTTGTGACTGCTAGTTTATCTGTAGCTCCTATTGTTGTTGTTGGTTGTGGGAGTGACACTCCTAGTTCTCTTCTTTTTTTCATTTGGTGGCTTGTCCTCTGACTTCCCCTTGCTCTAATCCTTTGGAGGATGATCTTTCTTGGATGGTTGTGCAAAGAAGGAAGAGAGGTCTCCCTAAGCATAATCATTCCTCTTAGTCCCTTGTAAAGTTTATTCATGGTGGTTAGAAGGTTGCACGTGTGGTTTAGCTTTTCTTTTCCCACTGTTGTTTGATGTTGTTTGGTTGTTTTTCTTCTTTGTTTATCTTTGGAGCAACTATTTGTATCTTTTGCAATTTTTGGGTTTTTGGATGTTGTTAATTGTCTAGTGTTGTATCTTTTGAGAAACATTTTGTACCTAAAGTTGTAAATGGTTTTAGGTCCCTTCAAAACCTGTTTTTCCCTTATAATCAGAATAAGTATAAAATTATAGCAAAAATAAACATAAAATATAAATATTAAAAAATAAAAATAAAAATAAAATTTTACCGTTAAATATATTTTACATAGATCCAGGAACTAATGAATGTGTCTAGGTGGATATTTAGATTTTGATGTAGGAGCATCCTTGGTTCTTGGAAATCTTGCATCAACCAAAAATATTTTTCTTTCAGTTTTGTTCTTCTTTTGTTCAATTCATATTGGTGGATCCATCATATTTTCTCACCAAACCTTGTGGATCTACATTTTCATCGTGGACATGTTCATTTTCCTTATTCCAAAATTTAAGCGCAATTATATTTTTTTCCGACAAGTTATTACTTCCGGATTTGATGGCAGTTTCTTGAACCGACATCGGAATAATTTTCCAAACTAACGGCTAGTTTGATCGCTTGTGGATCTTCTCGTAACTTGCAGATCTCGACAGTGTGATTCTAAATGTTCCATGGAGTGTCCCTGACCTTAATTATAGGTCCACACTTCATCCTATGCATTCACCGAGGAGTAATTCAAATGTGAGGCTGACCTATTCATGCACACACTACATTTTCTTTCATTGGAGATTGTAATAATCTTTGGTTGATGCAGATGATTCTAGATCTCAAGATGTGATATAAATCATTGTAATAGATCATTAGAAAAGGGAGTTGATTAGATTAGAGAAAGATAGATTTTGATATGTAAGATTCCAGCTCGCATTAAGGAGAATATAGGAATATTATAAGTTGAACATGGTGTATCAGGCCTGTGAGCTGAATCTATAAACCCAGATGTTGTCGGCTATTTGTAATCAAAATTTGTGTTAATGAGAATGTTCTAATTTTCATTTTCCTCCATATTTCATGTTGTTTATGCTATGTTACTCTTGCTTCATGGTTTGGATTGTTCTCTTTAAGGACCCTCCTCCCATGGCTACACCAAATTTGTATCAGAACTAGATTCGATCTATGAGAGATCGCCGAAATTTGTAGAGTCCTGTTGAAGATTTTTTTTGGGGTGGCGGATTGAGGATCTGACCTACAGCTGTAGAGGACTTGTGTAAAGATGGCAAGAAGAAGAAATGTTAGAGGAAATGGAGCGCATGGAAATGAAAACCCAACTTTAATGGAGATGTTGAGAGGAATTACTACTAGATTAGATGAAGTTGAAACGACCCAAAGGAGAGGTCAACCAGTTGATTATGTGAGTGATGAAGAGGTAGAAGTACAGGAAGAAAGGGGAAGAGAAGATCAACCTGGCCTAGATCAGGGAGAAGAGAGGTTCATAAGAGCCCTAACTAGAGTGAATACAAAACCACATTTCAATCCATCGGATTATAATGGTAAGTTGGATTCAGAAAAATTGCTTAATTGGATAACAGAGATGGAAAAGTATTTTTATTTTGAAGGCACCACTGAAGATAAAAAGGTGAATTTTGCTTGTACAAAGTTGAAAGGACATGCATCCCTTTGGTGGGAACATTTACAAATAGATAGGAAAAGAAGAGGCAAGGAGAAGATAAAATCATGGGATCAAATGGTGAATAAGTTGAAAACAAAGTTTATGCTTGCAAATTATCAGATCAATTTGTTCTAGAAGTTGTAGAATTTGAAGCTGAAGGAATCAAGTGTGATAGAGTATACTGAGGAGTTCTACAAGTTGAATATCAGATGTGGAAATTCGGAGGATGAGATCGAGCAAGTATATAGATATGTGAATGGTTTGAGGTCATCTATATAGGATGAGATTAGTTTGATTAAGTTGCAGAGTGTGGAAGAGGCATATCAATGTGCCCTAAAAGTAGAGGAGAAGCTGAATAAAAGACATGAGAAGAGGTAGAGAGGAAGGGGTGGAAGATTTCAGAGAGGAAGAATTTTTACTGGAGGAGGAAGAGGAACTTTTTCAAATCAGAATAAAGATAAGGAAGTCCGTAAGACTGATAATTCATATCGTAGAGATGATGGAAAATCTTATCGAAGAGGAGGATATGGTGGTTTCTGAAATGAGGGTTATAGAAAAGATGATAAGGAGAAAAGAGTATTCAAGGGAACTTGTTATAAATGTGGTGGAGAAGGATATAGAGCATTTGAATGCAATCAAGGAGAGATAAGTAGAAAGATAGAAAACAATAGAAGAACAACCTTTGTTGAGGAAGATCATGTCGGATCATCTAATAAACCAGAAGGAGGAGAAGTGTTGGTGAACAAAAGAGTATTATGTCAAAGTGAGATGGAGCAAGAACCGTTGCAAAGAAATAATTTGTTTCAAACCAGATGCAAGGTAGCTAGTAAATGTTGCAAGGTGATTGTTGATAGTAGAAGCTCAACTTGGTTTCTGAAGAGATGGTGACCAAATTGAAGTTGGAAAGATTGAAACACCCAAAGCCCTATCAGATAGAATGGATTCAAGATGAGCATAAGATTCTGGTAAGTGAACAATGTTTGATAAAATTGAAGATAGGAAATTACCATGATGAAGTTTTGTGTGATATCATGCCTATGGATGTATGTCATGTGTTGTTGGGAAGGCCTTGGCAGTATGATAAATAGGCTATTCATGATGGAAAGAAGAACACATATACTATTGTCGCTAATGGGATGAAGTAGACTATGTTTCCCTTGGAGGAAGTTCCTAAAGTTGAGGTTTGTACGAGTGCTAGAATTTGTTTGGTTGATGGAGGAATATTTTTGGATGGATTGAGACATGAGAACATGTGCTATGCCTTGGTTCCTAAGAAGGATGAATATTTGGAGTATGTATAAGAACAACCGAAAGAGATAAAGGAGTTGCTAACAGAGTAAGAGGAGATCATTTCAGATAATGTACCTAATGGATTACCACCTCTGAGGAGTATTAGTCATTACATGGATCTGATTCCTAGAGCTACTTTTTCTAATAAAGCAGCACACCAGATGACACCTATAGAGAATGAAGATTTGAATAGACAAGTGCAAGATTTATTGAGGAAGGGATTGATCAGAGAAATCTTAAGTCCATGTGTAGTACCTGTTGTGTTAGCACCTAAGAAGGATGGAGAATGGAGGATGTGTACAGACTCTAGAGTCATAAACAAGATCACGGTGAAGTATAGATTTCCTTTGCCCCGGATGGATGACATTATGGATTGCTTGAGTGGAGCTAGATACTTTACAAAGATATATTTGAAGAGTGAATATCATCATATCAAAATCAGAGAAGGGGGTGAGTGGAAGACAACATTCAAGACAAATGAAGGATTGTATGAGTGGTTAGTGATGCCTTTTGGACTAACAAATGCATCAAGTACTTTCATGAGGCTGATGAATGAGGTATTGAAGAAATTCCTGGGTAAGTTTGTAATTGTTTATTTGGATGACATCTTGATTTTCAATAAGACTAGGGAAGAACATTTGTTGCATATAAGACAAGTTTTGCAGAGGTTGAGAGAAGAGCAGTTGTTTATAAACATTAAGAAGTGTACTTTCATGAAGGAAGAGTTGGTATATATAGGATTTGTGATATCTGTGGATGGATTGAAGATGGATCTTGAGAAGGTAAGAGAAATTGTTGAATGGCCTACACCAGATAGCATTGGATAGGTAAGATCATTTCATGGATTGGCTAGTTTCTACCAAAAGTTCATTAGGAATTTCAGTTCTATTTGCAGTCCTATGATAGAAACAATGAGAGGAGATAAGAAGGATTTTAGGTGGACATCTAGAGAAAATAAAAGTTTTGAGTTGTTGAAACAAAAGGTGACCAAGCAGCTTGTGTTGGCTTTACCATATTTTAGTAAGGTATTTCAAGTGGATTGTGATGCAAGTGGAAATACAATTGGAGCAGTATTGAGTCAAGAAGGAAGACTAATAGCTTATTTCAATGAGAAATTGAATGATGCTAGGAGAAGATATTCAATGTATGATTAAGATTTTTATGCCATAGTTCAAGCCTTGAAGAAGTGGAGACATTACTTGTTTCCTAAGGAGTTTGTGTTGTATACAGATCATCAGGCTTTGCAATATTTGAACAGTCAAGGTAAGTTCAATTAGAGACACATGAGATGGGTAGAATTCTTACAGAGTTATACTTTTTTTTTGAAACATAGGAGTGGAAAGTCAAATAGAGTTGTTGATTCTTTGAGTAGGAGAAGGAATTTACTAACAGAGATGAGATTGGAGGTATTAGGCTTTGATGAATTGAAGAACTTGTATGAGGAAGACCTGTATTTTGTAGAACCTTGGAGAGCTTGTAAAGAGCTAGTTTTAGAGGATAGGAGTTAGTGGTTGGATTATTTCATTTAGGAGGATATGTTGTTTAGAGGTAATCAGTTATGTATACCCCAAAGTTCAATAAGGGATAACTTGGTGAAAGAAAAACATAGTGGAGGATTGTCAAGACGCTTTGGAGTTGATAAGATAGTAGCATTGGTGAGTGAGAATTAATTTTGGCCACAGATTCATAAGTATGTTAGGAAATTTGTGCAAAGTTGTAGAGTTTGTCAAGTTGCAAAAGGGAGTATCCAGAATGTTGGATTGTATAAACCTTTGATAGTTCCAGAGAGACCTTGGGAGGATATTAGCATGGGTTTCATACTTGGTTTTTCGAAGACATAAAGAGGTAATGATTCTATATTTGTGGTGGTGGATAGATTTTCTAAAATGACACATTTCATACCTTGTAAGAAGACAACAGATGCATATGTGTAGCAGACTTGTTTTTCAAAGAAGTGGCCAGATTGCATGGATTACCTAGGAGTATTGTTTCAGATAGAGACACAAAGTTTGTTGGTTATTTTTGGAGGACACTTTGGAAGAATTTGAAGACAGATTTGAAGTTCAGTTTTACTTTTCACCCACAGACTGATGGATAGACAGAGGTAGTAAATAGGAGTTTGGGAAATTTACTGAGATGCTTGGTTGGAGAGAAGATCGGAAGTTGGGATTTAGTCCTTGCACAAGCAAATTTTGCTTACAATAATTTGGTGAATAGGGGTAATGGAAAGACACCTTTTGAGATTGTTACTGGAGTTCATCCTAGAGGTATATCAGAGTTGAGAGACATTAGTATGGAAGATAAAAGGAGTGCATAAGTAGAGGAATTTGCATAACATATGAAGAAAGTGCATACTCAAGTGAAGGAGCAATTGGAAGATATGAACCAGAAGTATAAGGAGAGAGTAGATGAAAAGAGGAGACATGAGGAGTTCGAAGTTGGAGATGAAGTGATGATGTTTCTGAGAAAGGAAATATTTCTAGTTGGCACATACAATAAGCTAAAGATGAGGAAGTTTGGACCCTGTAAGATCTTGAAGAAATTTGATTCAGGAAACGCATATGAAGTAGAGTTACCGGATGACATGGGTATATCACCTATATTCAACATTACAGATCTACATCAGCACCATGAAGCATAATTCAATGAAGTGTTCAGGTGCCAAATTGACCCACAACATGTAGGTAAGATAAAAAGTAAAATTATCTCACCTCTCCTGAAAGAGACAATCAATAATCAAACTAATCACCTCCCAAGGTCTTTGATGTTGGTTCACAACGTTGTTGTTTCACGAAGTGGTCAATATGGTTGTAATGTTCAAGGGGCCTGTTGGTTTTGAGCTTTTGGATTGTTGCAAGATCAAACATCTATCTAAACCTACTTTAACCGGGGGTTTTAAAGAAATAGAAAAAAAGATAGATCAAGGTTTTCAAACTGAAAAGAATGTTGATTCATTCAAATAATCATACTTGTTACCTTCCAAGGAATTCCTAAACTAGAACTGCAGAATAAGATTAACCTGTAATTGATACAAAGTTTCATTCATTCACAGTGCAAACTTTAACAGTAGATTTCAAATCATCATTCAAACAAAACATAAGATAAAATTTCATTCCTTGAAAGCTTTTCAAATCAAACGATTAACCCAAAATGGATACCATTCTAGAGCATAATATAAAGAAGGTTTAAATCTAGCTGCTCCTACTTTCAATGAAACAGATAAGCATCATTTACAAATCTGGAAAGATCACCAGTGTACAGAAAACCCATGTCTTCAAATTATCTCCATCTATGCTAAGAAAATCAGGAAGATACATCACCTCCTCCTCCTGCTGAACTGCAAAAAAAAATGTCTAACTTACTTAAAAACCCTAACTTGATTTTTCGATATCCCCAAAAGATAGCAACAATTCGAGTATTTTTGAATTACAGTGACTACTCAAAAATAAATAACTTTTAACTCCTACTCTACTTCTTGAGTTTCTCTACCCTCTAACCCTTACAAAAGAGGCGAAATGCCATATTTATAAAGCACACCAGATGTGTCGGCGCAGTTAGGGTTTACAATAAGTCAGTCACAGAACAAGTTGGCCCTAGAAGAATTTGAAATAAATTCAAATGTGCATTAAATGCACAGGCACCAATCAGATTGGCCCATGACCTCATAACTCGGACCAAAACGTGTGAAGAAGAGGCAAAGCGAAACAATGAGGAAGTGTGACTTTCGATGCAGCTTTGCATTAACTGCTTCCCCCACTTCGCCCATACCTTGCTCCATTCTGGCCTACGTCACCAAGAATGTCCTCTGCAAGCTATCTGCAAGTAGCATAGGCAAAACCCTAGTTCGCCATTCAATAGCATTAATATTATTCTTCAGCTGCCCCATCGTATTGTCCCAGTCTCTCTAGTTGGATAGATATTCATTAATGATTGCATAGTAGGTTGTTGCGTCATCTAGATGGTGTCCAGTTACTGTATCCCATGATAGCCTTAGTCCTTTGTAGCAGGGTGTTCATATTCAGATCTGAAACCTTGAACCAGACTGATGTCATCCTACCCTCAGGAATCCTACTCTTTTCGTCCAGCTTCATTCTCTTTCCTGCCAGACTCAACCTACATTCATCAAACACCAATGTGAGAATCCAAATATTGACAACATTTTCATCCAAGTGTTAGCTTAAAATCATGATAAAACCATTAAATTAGCCATTAAGCATCAACACTAGATTGTCAATATGAACACAAGCAACATACAACAGTGAAATTCATCAAGCTAAAGCAAGATACGTTTAAGCATTCATCATTAGATTCATCAATTTTATCCAATTTCTTCAATTCCATAGAGCATAGCAGAGAATTCAGAAAAATCCGGCTGAACCAGAATTTCGCAGATGACTCAGAACTTTGCACTTCAGAAAACTGAAGGAAACCAAAAAAATCTGGCCAAAACGAAGAATCCCGAAGCAGACATAAGGTTCACCAATAGATCATTTGAATGAAGAAGGAATGCATATAACATTGTGAAATCCATCAAAATAAGCATGGAAACATAAGAATTTATCACCTACATCATTCATGTGCCAACAATTTCAAGTCACTCGAAGCTTGGCAGAAAATCCAGAAAAAAATCTGGCTGGACTAGAATTCCGCGAAGAACACAAAACTCTGAACACCAGCACATTTTCAGGAAACTGAAGGAAAGGAGGAAAAATTGGGAAAATCTGACCAGGCGGGAAAATCCCGAGGTCGACAGAAAACAAAAGCAACAATCCAACTGAATTCGCTCAAATTGACCGAAGGTCACAAATTTGAGGACCCTAGGAACATAAATCACTTAACATGAGCTTCCTATAGATCTTCTTTGAATCCTAGGCTCAATCGAAAGTAGATCAAGATGAAATGGCGATGCCCTAGGCATGAAACCCTAGGTTTTAACTATGAAAGCATAGGACAAGCCATGAAATGCCCAAACATACAAGAATTCAAACTCCAAGCAAGACCAAAATGTTTTAAAGCACAACAAGATGAACATCTCAACTCAGGAGAACGCAAATGATAAAGCAAAATGGCATAAAGCTCCAAAATTGACCAAACTCGGAAATGGCCAAACGGAAAATCCAGAAAAATCCGACCCAGGCAGAATTCCACGAAGGCTAGAAATCTTCGAACTGCAATGTAAAATAGGTCGAGCCGACTTTGAGCGCAATCCAAGAAACTGAAAGAATCTGGGAAAATCTGGGGGCGGGACAATCCCAAACTGGCTTAAAAAAACCCAAAGCAGCATTGAAACTAGAGTTTGAAAGAAAACTGAGAAAATCCGGACGAACTGGAAAATCCTGAACCAGGGTAAAAACCCGAACCCCGCCCAAAACAAAATATTTTCAATATGCAACTTGGGGAAAACACTTGGGAAAGCAAGATAAACATATTAAGCACATTCCAAGGCAAAACAAAACCTCAAAATCGAAGGGGGAAAAACACAAAGAGCGAAAGCAAAAGAGGGTCCTATTTTAATCAAATTTAAAATGGGGTGGTTATGCAAGGCATAACAGGAAGTAAAGAAAAACTAGAGAATTAGTTTCCTAAACAACAATTAGATGAGATAGAAGAGATTTTGGATATCAGAGATGGGAGGAAGACTCGTGGAAGACAATACAAAGAATATCTTGTGAAATGGAAAGGCAGACCAGTGGAGGGTTCTTATTGGATTTCTCAGGCTGAGGTAGACCATCTTGGTTTTCCTTTAGCCCCTACAAAGTGATGGAATCACTTTTCAATAACCCTCGATGTCTAATGCAGGAGCATCCTTGGTTCTTGGCAATCTTACATCAACCAAAAATATTTTTCTTTCAATTTTGTTCTTGTTTTGTTCAGTTCATGTTGGTGGATCCATCATATTTGCTCACAAAACCTTGTGGATCTACATTTTCATCATGGACATGTTCATTTTCTTTATTCCAAAATTTAATTGTGATTGGATCTTTTTCCAGTAAGTTATCGCTTCCGGATTTGATGGAAGTTTCTTGAACTGGCACTAGAATAATTTTCCAAACTAACGGCTAGTTTGATCACTCGTGGATCATTCCCATAACTTGCGGATCTCGACAATGTGATTCAAAATGTTCCATGGAGTGCCCCTAATCTTAATTATAGGTCCACACTTCATCCTATGCACTCACCAAGGATTAATTCAAATTTGAGGTCAACCTATCCATGCACACACTACATTTTCTTTCATTGGAGATTGTAATGATCTTTGGCCGACGCAGATGATTCTAGATCTCAAGATTTGATATAAACCATTGTAATAGATCATTAGAAAATGGAGTTGATTAGATTAGAGAAAGATAGATTTTGTTATGTAAGATTTCAGCACGCATTAAGGAGCATATAGGAATATTGTAAGTTGAGCATGTTGTATCTGGCCTATGAGCCAAATCTGTAAAGCCAGATGTTGCCAGTTGTTTGTAATCAAAATTTATGTTAATGAGAATGTTCTAATTTTTATTTTCCTCCATATTTCGTGTTGCTTCTATTGTGTTACTCTTGTTGCACGGTCTAGATTGTTCTCTTTGAGGACCCTATTACCGTGGTTGCACCAGATTTAAAATAAAAACAGTATTTCATAAACTTATATTTTTATAATTTTAAATAAATATAAAATAAAAATAAACATAAACATAAAATATAAATAAAATGAAAAATAATATATTACAATTTATAGAAATAAAATTTCACCTTCAAATATATTTCTCTCATACATGCAATTTTTACTTTTTTCATATAAAAAAATATTATTATAACTTAATAGAATAATACTTCTTTGTTATGCATGAATGTATGGGCCAATGCAAAGAGACAAGTGTCAGAAAGAAGAAAGGCGCTAGGGATGAAAAGTTGTTTTAAAAAGAAAAGTTTGATGTGAAAGTTATAAATGGCCTAATGGAAGCAAGTAGACAAACGGATTTCAAAACGGGAAAAAAAAAACTTTTGATCGGGTTAGAGCTTAGTGTGTGACGTTTAAGCCTAGCCTTAGGGTCATTAGGGATTTGGTTATAATATTTAAGAACAAACTAATTTTTTGTAGTGAAGCTAGCAAGAGAAGACAGTCGAATGGTCTGGTTGTAAACAACTCTTCCTGCAGTTTTGTTGGTTGATTTGTAGTGATCACTTGTAGTGTTTGTTAGATGGATTTCATGCCCAAATATTATAGCATCATATACATAGACAATGTCAGTTGTATTGCATCTCGTGAATTGACAAAAACTAAATTTCATGCCTACCTAGGCCATTAAGATGGGTAGAGATTGATTCTTCATTGTAGAGAGCATACAAAACACAACAATTAATTGGGAAAATTTACACGTAGTCATCTAACAAACAACTCTATGCCAAGCAGTGAGCAAAGAGAAAGGATTTTTTTTGAAAAGTATAAAAATTCATAGAAGTGTGTAGAATGTGATCATGAATGAATATTTAGCATTAATTTTCATGATTCAATGTCCACATTCAAACAATCTTCAAAATCTTCCCAGTGTTAAAGAATGATGCGGCACAAAACGAAATGAATAGACTTTCCAGCTCATGAAAAAATTTTGTGGATACCTAATTTCTACACTGGTCACTCTAACACACTTTATTACAGATATTAAAGTGTTGAGTGATGTGAGAAAAACACAAAGAGACATTTTTCTTGCGAACTGCCTATTTTAAATCAATTTTTCACATATGAGTCTAATAGGCCCCTCAAAAAAATATCTCTAAACAAATTTTATATAAATTTTTAAAAGATATACATTCTACTTATATCTTTAATTCTAATCTTGATCCCAACCTAATTCTAACTCTAACTATAAGTTAAAATTAAGATTATGATTATAATTCAGATTAAGATCTAATAAAAATTAAAATGTAAAAATAAAATATTTCAATTTCAAAATTAATTGACCCACTAATTTTTAAAAACAAAATTAAGTTAGTATAATTTATTTAAAAAAATAATATATAACAATTTAAAAATTTAAAATTTATTTAATATCCAATTTTAAAATAAAAATATTATTTAATAAATTTATATTTTAATATTTTTAAACAAGTATAAAATTATAGTAAAAATAAACATAAAATATAAATATTAAAAAATAATATATTACAACTTATAAAAATAAAATTTTATCAAAAGTTGGAAGGAGCATGATGTGCGAGGGCAGAGCAAATCCTAGCAGCGGCACGAATGTTTCTGGTGTGCAGGTTCTGGTCAATGGTGAGGTTGCAAATACGGGCAAGAAGGAAAAGAAAGTAGTTAAAAATGGAGGCTCTACTTGTTTTCTATCCAAGACAAAGGCGGCTAGAGCCGGCGGGTGTTATTCTCTGTGTTGTGGCTCTAGCAAGGGTGGGGATCTGGAGGTGTTGTCTCCTATTGCACACCCTCTTACCTTTGATCCATTGGGCGAGGGTTCAAATTTTGGGCATGTGGCTGAGAATGGTGCCCCAAAATCTCTCAAGGATTGCAAGAACAATGTCAACCCTTTTCATGAATGCAATGCCTTCTGTCTACAACAAATTTGAAGGTCAAAACCTAAATCTCCTCCTCCTAAGCCAACTAATCTTCCTTCTTTTGTTCTGATGGAGTCACACCCACAGAGCATTTCTAGCTTCAATGTTGGGGATGTGGAGGTCGTCATTATGGATGATCTTGTGGATTTCCACATTTTTGATGACTGTGTTAATTATGTATCATCTGAAGTTGGCAGTAGATCTTTAATTTTTAGACTCTTACAAAAGCAACCATCCATTGATGTTGTTTGGGATTGGGCACTATCTACCTGACGCAACTTGTCGCCTCCTGAGATTCATCCCCTGGATTTTGGTTTCTTCTTATTTATTTTTTCCTTTGTTGCTGACTACAATTTTGTTTTACAGAATGGACCTTACTTTTTTGGAAAATCTGGCATGTTCCTCACACCTTGGTCCCCTTTCTTTCAGCCTACCATAGCTAAAATCATATAGATCCCGATTTGGATTAGGCTTTATAACATTCCCCTAGTGATGTGGGATCTAGATCTCATTGGCAGCTTGATCAATCAGGTAGGGTCTTTTTTCAAGCTTGACTCAGATGTGGGGGCTTCCTCATGCAGGTTTACCAAGGTCTATACCCTTGTGGATATCTCTAAACCACTCTCAGGATCTATTCATATCCATTCTTCTTATGGAACCTGGTTGCAATTCCTTAACTTTGAAGGCCTCCCCTTCATATGCTTTCGTTGCAATAAGATGGGGCATAAGATTGAGGCTCGCACTGCTCTGAGAACTCCTGGAATTAGATGTTTCAGCCTTAAGAAATGGATAAAAAAACCTAGGTCTCTAGATGTTGATTTCATCTAGTGTAATCATGGAAAGTGTTTGGTGCCTCATCCAGTTCTAGGCTCTGATGTTGTGGTGCCTTCAGAGCCTATTGCAGTGCATCCTAAAAGTGTTGCAATTCTCTAGTTCTCAATAAAGATACTGACATCCCTTCTGAGGTGGAAGAGGATGAGTCTGATTCAGATGGAACTTTTCCCTTCATGGAGGACCTGGATAATTTGAATCCTGATTTTTTTTATCAAGATTTCGTGGTGGCCCCTCCTTTGAAACTTGGTTTCTCTCAAAGAACAAATGGAAAATTAAAACTTGATTGTGGAGGGACGAAAGGGAAAAAAGGGAAAAATTCTAAGGATGAAAAACTCTAGATGGAAGGAAGAGAAGCAATTGAAGAGGGCTCTCAGTGGACTATGGAGGCTCTCTTCTCCCGAAAAAATTCAAGGTCTTAGTTTTTTTAAAGCCTTTTGGCTTTAGTTTGGGAAATCTTTTGGATTCATCTTATTTGGTGCTTTGGATTCCTCTCAGCCTCTCTTGATGATCTTGCTTGGTGTCTTCCTTAGTATTTGTTGGAAGATTGTAGTAGGAGTGGTTGCTAGCCTAGTTTGGATACTTATTTTGGTGCTCCCCTTGCTTCAAAGGCTTGCTTGATGCACTTTGTTTTTATCTTTACATACTATAAAAAAAATTGCAACTTCAATTACATCTTATCAACCAAAAAAAATAAAAAATAAAAATTTATCATTAAATATATGTTACATAGATCCAAGAACTAATGAATGCATCTACGTGGATATTTAGATTTAAAATAAAAACATTATTTCATAACTCATATTTTTATAATTTTAAATAAATATAAAATAAAAATAAAAAATGTATAAGAGTGAATTTGCACCCCATGTGCAAATCCCCTTTTTTCCTTTATCCACCTTAGAAAACCAAGTTTGGAGGCTTAATTCCACCTAATCCCATTGCTCGCATCACACTTGGTGCCCATTTTGAGCGTCGATGGAGGCGTTTTTGTTGTGGATGCCCGCCCTACACATAGACATTCGCACGGCACGCTTATGTCCCTACAGATTCCCACGTCTGGAGCCCGTAGAGGCGTTACACTTCCCATTGGGGGTCAATTTGTCACACCCTCCTC
>VDFB02072392.1:0-37079 GCA_007258455.2 Sequoia sempervirens
AGATATTCATTAGCTATTTCTTTGGATACCATAAGAACATAGAATGAAGAAGTTTTTTCTTCTAATGAGAAAGCTAAGAAGACATATTTTGGATTTGGTTTCAATCCAAAATGGGAGACCCTAGCAATCTAGGCAATGACCTAAAATATTAACAAGCCATAGGTTGTAGAAATAGTACAAGAATTGATAAGGAGCTTAATTGTCAAAAGACTATTAGACATAAAAGCTCCACAAGTAGTGTCTTTGGTAGTTCATACAACATTGTTTAGTGAAGCAACTACAAAGAATATGTAGGAAGATTATGATAAGTTTCTCGTTGATTATGTTAGGCTCACTATAGAATATAATAAGATAGATTCAAATTCCAATGCCAACACCATCACCAACAAGAACTACATTGACAATTATCTCTACTCCAAGTTTTTTAAGAGTTTTAATGCAAGAAAAGGAAGCCATGGATTATAAAATAAAGAAATTGGAGAAGTAGATGCAAGGAGCCTAGGAGGGGGAGAAGAAAAAGATGAATGATATGGAAGATGCTATAATTGAGTACAAGTTATTCAAAATTATTGGCAAGTTAGAAGAATCTTGGATGACTTATTCCACCCTCAAAGATACATATTCTAGATATATGGATCAGGTATATCTCAAGCAATTAATGGATAAGTTGATGCCTAGGGATGCTAGTTTGAAAATGATATATAAATGTGCAAGGTTTGACCCCAACATTCTAAGTGACATTGTCCTAGCAGTCCAAAAATGGTAACATTATTAGTGGAGGTCAAAGCATATATGATGAAACTTTGGCAACAAATAAAGGCCAAATTCAAATCATTTGAATGTATTGAGATGAATATCATGCCTAGTATATTGGATGAAATCAAGTAATTAAAGTCATTAGACTAGTGGAAGGAAACATTTGGTGCAATGGTTTGCACCCTATCTGCTTTTATTTGTACAAATGATGAAATGGATACAAACCTATTAAATAATACTTTAGATAAGTTATTTTCTTTAGAGATAAGTCTGGACAATTTTTGTAGAGCTCGGCAAGGGCAATTTTTGATGCAAAATATATTGAACATATTGACAGGATTGCAAAGCTACTTTTATTCCAATGGACATTAGGAAAAACTTATGTGGAATGGAATGAGAAGTATAATTATTAGTGCATATTTTAATTTTCATCAGTCATCAAGCTTATAACGCAACATCCTACTTAGCTAATTATAATATATTTTTGGAGTATCCAACAATGCTTTGGGTGTTCAACAATTTTGGTCCTATTTTGAATTTTGTGGTATAGTTAGCATTCTTTTCAACAATCTCTAGTGGTTCCAAAGTCATGTTCTAATTTTTTTTAACTATTTCCATGGGTGGTGTAATGAAATCATATATTGTAATGAGCTTAGTCCCACTTGTAATTGATTGTAAAATTGAAAAGTGAAATGTAATTGTAAGCAAGTCACGTGAGTCTATATAAGGGATTCTTGTTTAAAAAGGGTCTAAAATTGGTTTTTGAAATTTTTGATGGGTATGTCAGTCTATTCTAGGTAGTCCTTTAATGTTAAAAACAAAGATAACTATAATTTTCTCAACATAATAACATACAACTCAATATGAATCGGAGAAGCTTGACTTTGACGACTTTTCCATACCTAACCCTGGTCAAGTAGGTGGGGGTGGGGTTATCTGAGATCACAAGGGGAATTTAATTTTGGCTTATGCAGTCAATTTGGGGGTGTAGTCATCTAGCTTTACTGAGGTGGCAGTAACTTTCCATGACATACAAATTGCCATGCAGGCTAGGTTGTCCAACTTAATCATTGAGGGAGATTCTAGAAACATGATTCTCATGTTGATAGGGAAGGCCTCTCCTTGTTGGGTTCTCCAGGACCCCATGTCTTCAACTCACAATCTTATGATTACCCTTGAAAATTGTAGTACTATTCACATGTTTCAAAATGACAATAAAGTTTCCCATGTGCTAGCAAATCTTGGCACCTTCACACCAAATTTAGTAATATGGGATAATATCCTTCATATCCCTGGTCATGTGTGCAATTTAATTCACCATGATGCTAAAGTACTACCAATTTGAGATTAAGTTGGATACGTTGTCAGCTCTTGTTGATATTTTCCACATTTTTCATTTATGGAAAATTAACCCTTTTAAGCCACCTTTTCATTTTAACTAGTGGCTCTGGTTTTTATATAGTCATTTTTATAGTCTGTGTGGCCCTGTTTTGAAGTTTGTGATTTCTATGATGGGGGGTGATCTAGTTCAAGAAGAGCCTACTAGCTATGAGGTGTGGAAATAAGACAAGGAATTCTAGACCATCCTACAGTGGGGCAAGCTAGCCTCATTTGTGGAAGGGATGCAAGGGCATGACCCCAAGATTTTGGTGGTGTTCGCTACCTCCTAGGTGAACAAAATTGTCACTATTGGTGAGACCTCGCTCATGGTGACTACTAAGTTAATTACGGAGGTGAAAAGGCTATCTTTGGAGGGAGTTTGCATCCCTTGTAAATCTAAAGGCCACTATTAGAAGGATATGGAATGTTTCTTAAAAATTGGTGAGAAGGTGAATAGAGTCCAGAATATCTTTAATCGTGCAGACCTTCCTGGAATTTGGAGCAAATTCGTTGAGGTCCTCATGAGGTATGTTACACTTAAGAGGAGGTTCCATCACTTTCATGCTCATTTGTTTTCAATGCTTAATCACCTCTGGTATTTAATGTAAAAATGAATTTTGCAGGTTTTGGATTTTGTCCTCGGTTGAGAAAACTTTCAAAAATGTTTAAGGTAAAAACAAGAATTTACCCATTCACCAGGGTCTTATTTTTCATCTCTACAAGTACCATGCCACTATTTTACCCTCCCCTTCCACTATTAAAAATAACTTTGATAATTCACGACCCCATCGAACCCCCTGTGGACACTAGTCCCTCCATTACCCTTGATGAAACCCCCTGCCATTTGGCGCAACTCCCAGGCCCGTGGAAATGCCCCTGCTAATGAGGATTACACTCCCTATCTCATTAATTGCATTCCCTTGTTAGAACCCACACCTATTACTTCCAGTTCAGATGATGCATACAACTTAGATGACAATGTGTCAAGGATACCCACCCCTACAAACTCTCCCATGAACTCCCCTACCCATGCGGAGGTCTTAGATGTCCCTACCACCCCTTATTTTAAAATCTAACCTCCAAAATTCACCCAACATCTACATAAATTTGGAGGGGTCCACCAATGCGAACCTAGCATGGGTTTTAACTTTAGTGCTTCCAGTGACCCCCTCTACAAAAAAATCAATGAAATCTTAGAGACTATATTAATGTCTAGAATAATATTGTGAAGTAGTTGTTGGGCCAGCTGGTTACAACCAAAGAGAGAATCTAGACACTGGAAAGTAAAGTTCTACAGCAACAGGTCCCATGGCCAGGTGAGGTGGAGGAGAAATCCCACTAGGATTTGATTGCCTTCTTGGCCAAGTATTTCAAGAGGTCAGCCAATTGGGAGAAGGATTTGAAAGAGTTAAGAGCCATTGTTGGTATGAAGGATGATAAAATGAATTTACAAATGGAGATTGAGGCTATTCATAAGAATCAGGAGAAAACCACTCAATGCATTAGGGTAATCACTAATTACAACAAAGAGACTATGAAGAACACCACCCTCACCATTCAAATGTTTCAGCAACAATTAAGAAGAGCTAGGGTAAAAGGGTGGCTGATGATGGTAGGGATGATATTCACACACAAAAGAAAAAAGGTAAAATGGTTGGAACTTCAACCTAGGACACTACGAAGGATACTCCGACTGTTCAGAAAGGCCCCCCGACTTTTGAAGATAAGCTCTAATTTTTGTCTTAGGAATGGAATACTATCAGTGGTCTCAATTTGTTGGGAGACCTATAGGCATCTTGTGGTTTGGTGTTGGTCTTTTTTATGTGTGTTTTTACTATTTCTTTTTGTTGGTTGGACTATTTAAGTTTAAATTTATGTTTTAATTTTGGTTGGGCATGTCACTTCTCGTGACCCCCTCATTTGCTTCTATGGTTGTCTTGTAATGGGTACTAGCCCTTCCAGTCTTAATCTAATCAAAACATACAACTCAATATGTGGCTCATATGAAATATATGCCATATTGTTGTTGTCTCCTTTGAGTGTAATTCAATATTCTTTTGATCAATATAAATCAAGTATTATGAATTTTTTTGTTGCATACTTGTTGTAATAGATCTTTAATTGATAGCTTACATTCAAGTAATAGATTAAATATTCTTTTAGTTAAATATTGAGAATATTGTTGTCACATTAAGGATTTGGAAGTAGAACAACAATGTGAAAAATGGGTGGGCCTATTATTGTAAGGAAATAATATTTTTATTACCATTGAATTTGTGTTTGAACAAGCTATTATTAGTGGAAATTACTTATTTCAAGACTTTGTAAATGGATAAGGCATTACTCTAGGTTACTTCTTGTTCAACTGTGAAGGGAACAAATCCCAAATTGAAAGAAATTTTTTACACTTTGTAATTTTTTTGTTTCTTTGATTTTTCACACAAATTCTAAAAGGTTTCAAAGGATTCTAAAGTTAGTAGGCTATATCTAAATAATCCTCACTTAACTATGTGAAATCATTATTTTCTATTACATCATTTTTTTTTGTAGTATCTTAACATAATGCTTAGAAGGGAAACCCACTTAGATTTTGTAGAGCCTAAAGTGTAGGGAGAATTTATTTTATATTATTTGTTAAGTTGGCCACTGACCTAAAAGTATTAAGCATTAGAGGTAGCTTATATATATATATATAATCAAATAATCAACTAGAAATCTAAAAAGATGTCAACAAATTGGTGACTTTGATGGGGAACTACATAAAAATTTCTAGTCGAGTAGTTATTAATATGTAGAGTATAATAAAATATTATGTTGAAATCCTTCTATTGATTCAAAGCCTATATAAATGCAATTATTTATGTTTACATGACTAATAAATTCTGCAAATTTTGTTAAATCTTTATTCTCACTTGTGGGTGGTGACTTTGTGAATCTCCTTGCTGGTAAAATTATGAATAGAAAAAGTTTCATCATCAAATATGGATGAAAGAAGATATTTATTCCATAGAGATCCTAGAACAAAGCCAAATGGTGAGCTCCCATCTCAAAAACAAACATGGAAAGCTAGAGACATGGATAAGTCTATGGAACCCCTTATCAATACTTTACAAATAATGAGGAAATTACGTTGACATTACCTCTACTAGGTAGTGATGCTCAAATCCCTATTATGAATGTTGAATATATGAGAGATAAGAGAAATAGGATGGGTCTTGAAAATGATGAATTTATGACAAAACTTGAAAGAGAAAGAAAACAAATAAGGAGATAATATGATCTCAGAGAGGGTTTATATGCATGATTTAGTTCTCCTGTTGTGATTGTAATAACTAATACTCAATATAATCTTACAAATAATCCATCAATCCAAGGGAATAACCCATGCTCAATTTTAGGTGTCCCTAAATCTCATGCTATAATATATAGGAATACACATTGAATTATATTCATAGAAGGCATCTACTTTAGGATTTAGCAAGTTCAAAGTGAAGAAGAATTTTTGAAAGAATTTGATGACCTTAAAGCATAATTAGAAAGGATGGAAACTATTAAAATGAGAGATGATATAAAAATGGGGATAAATGCTTTAAATATTTCTTATGGATTAGGTGATCCATTTGTTTCTTGTTCTAATCCTCAAGCCTTTCCTTCTAGAAATATGCAATCACAAAATATTCCTTTAAATTCTATCGAGAATGTACTATTGATAGGTATCACCACCTCTAATCTTCAACTTGAAGAACTATCCAGACTTCTTATATCTCAATGAAAACCCCAATAAACCATAATATACCCACACCTAACCCACAACCTTAGGTAAGCTTGCAACAAAAAAATATGGGAGGTTATGGAAACTACCAACATCATAACCTAAATATGGGTGGTCAAATGGGTGAGAAATTTATTAATCCACTAGGAGGTCATAACACTGTAAATCAACCAAATATTCAACATAATCTTGTTGGGGAAAATTTCTAGGCTAGAAGACCTTTGCAATTGGAAAGATATAGGCAACTGGACTTCATTGGTATCTTGGGATACCAAAATTTACTTTCAAATGGCATAAAAAATGCATTAACTAGATTCTCAACTAATAATGCATTTTTAGGAGAGGATCATCTCAAAGATTTCCTTAATTTGATAGATGATTTTGAGATAGAATATGATGTAGTGATGAAATTTTTTATGCAATCCCCAACTAATGATGTGAGATATTGTTACAGAGGATTTCATGATGCAAGTATAGGATCATGGGATGAATTCAAAAGGATCTTTAGAGAGCAATATGGTGATAAAAAACCGACCCTAGATTTATCATAAATAAATTCACTAGCATAAGTAAAGGCTACAATAAATTTGCTTCTAATTTTAATAATAGGTTTGTTAAAGTTATGGAAACTACCAACATCATAACCTAAATATGGGAGGCCAAAAAGTGGCCACCCCACTTTTTTTCCACATGAAACCCATAGAATGCATGCATTATGGATTGGAGTGACCAAGCCTTAGACTCAGTCACTACGAAGCAATAACACGAGCATGTTATAACATGCTCACTTTATTTCTTATTAAAGAATAAAATTCCAAAAACCTTTTTCATTCCTCATTTTCTACTGTTGAAAACTTTGCTTTTGGCCTACAAACCTTGCATAACGCGCTAACATTCTAGGAAGCCCTCAACCTCGTCAAATATTCACCAATTCTTCATGAAATGGTGCCACGAAATTGGGGAGGTTAAAGGAGTAAGTTCTTTCAATTTTTTAGTGTGAATTTTGTATTAAATAGGTATATTGAATATGTTTTTTGATGAAAATTTATTTAATTTCAAGAATTATGAATGAACCCCAAAACCTTAAAAATACTAATTCACCTCATGATGAAATCCCTCCTAAAGAAAAACCTCAACAAAAACCTCCTCAAATCCCTCATCATGCTCCAAGAACACAAGAAAATATATTGGGGAAAATTGAAAATAACAAAAAAAAAGAAATTGAGTTAATTGCAAGGTTGAGAGATCCTACAGTCCAATAAAATCGCATAGGACCACTCTTACCATTGTAATCCATTATATCTCATGTAGATTGAGTTAGCAAGAAAATAAATAGTTGGTCTAACAAGAGATAAGAGCTAAGATAATTTAATGCAAACAAATTATCATATAAACAAGTTAAAGATGTGTGTTTTTTTTTAAATATGACTTGTGTGCATTATTCATGGACCCAAGAACAAATCAACCCTTACATGGTGCATACAAGAGGTTCCCTATACATTTTTGCAACCACCAAGGGATAAAGAACAATCATTGGGATAGGTTGTGGATGGTTTTTGGTCATCCTCCATGCAACACCAATGAGGTACCACAATACTTTTTGAGGAAACTCTATTATGAGTTTTTCCTCAATAAAATTCCAAACTATTTTGATATGTGAGAGTTCCAAGGTAGAGGTGGGGGCTTCACAAAGGAAAAAGTGGGGGCATGTCTTGATCCACAGTGGCTAGTGAGACCACTCGCTAGACAGACTATGACCACATGACTATCCCTTTATTGTGAAGGAGAGTGTTGAGGTGGATATCTTGTAGTCGATTAGCTCACTCACTTAGAGCTTCATACAACATACTAGGCCTCTAGCACAAGGTGAGGCGAGTGAGTCTTCCAAGCATATAGTTCCACCTCATTTATGTCAGGCCTTGTGGGTCACTCTATGTTTATAATCACGAGAATAGTCAGGATGCATGTGTCGAGGCTACATCTACATTGATCGGATGGTGATGATAGATGTTCTCTTGAGTGATACATTTGGATTTGATAGTTAGGTAAATGTCAACAAGTTCATTTAATTTAATTTATTAAATTTTATTTTTGAAATACAAGATTAACTAAATTAGTTGAATAATTGGTCATAATGTTCACCCTACTTCCAACAATCCTCCACCTCCCTATTAGTCTTTGCATTAGTGATTTGAGGAATAATTATTTTCTATTTTCCTTTCATTCTATAGAGGACTACACTCATATTTGTCAAGGAGGCCCTTAGTTTTTTGGCAAGGATTTTCTTCATTTAGAAAGCTAGTCTACAGGCTTCAACATTTTTTAGATTAATTTGTTGCCTATCTGGGTTTTCCTACCTCAACTCCCACTGGAATTCTAGGATGATGGTATTCTTCAGGATATTTCTAATCTTGTTGGTGAATTTATAACCTTAGATGAAGTTACTAAATCTAGATCTAACTTTCTTTATGCTACATTTTGTGTCTTGGTTGAGTCTGATTCAAAGTTGCCCAAAAGGGTGAATCTTTGCTACAAGCTTACGGTTTGGGTGCAACAGCTTTAGTATGAATCTTCTCGGCTACTCCAACCAAAATATCATTTGTCTCTCGATAGAAAGGTTTTGTATACTACTTTGAATTCCCACAATGGGAAGGTTATTGAGTAGATAATTGTCTTCCCTCCTTTAGATCTCAATCGTCATTTATCCCTCAACAAGATAAAGAGGAAGTTCCCTCCTTTGAATCTCGTTGGTCAAGGATCCTTGAACAAGATAAAGAGGAATTTCAATTTTGAGCCTGGTGATCCTTCTATGTCTTTTCACTCCCATCCAGCCCCTCTCTTGAGGCTTCTTCTCAAGTTTGGTTACAAACTTCCTTGATCTTTCTTTGGCTACTAGGTTTTTGGGATCTATCCTTTTCCAACTTTCGTTTAATGCTCAGGTCCTTTGCTTTTGTTGGTCTTTTGACTGTCTTTAATTTTGTCTTCTTGTCTCATTTCTTATGAGATTCCTCTCTTTTGTCTCTATGGATATTATGTAAATAGGTACGAGACCTTCCCACTTTAACCTAATCAAAACTTCAAGATAAAAAATGATCATAAAAAATTACAAGAATCATATTTATGTATTTTAAAATAATAAATATATTAACCAAAAATAATTCTAACTTTATGTACTATAATATTTATTTTTTTAAAGTATAAATTATTAATTTTTATTATTTTCAATTGATTAAAATATATTAATTTTGTAATTTTATTAAAAATTTAGATATGATTTATATTCAAAATTCCTTAAAATTTAAAATATGTATAGTCATAATGTGTATGAAGAAGGAAAAATAAAATAAAATGCAAACTTATCTAAAAAATAAAGTCTACTTAACCTCAATCATATTTTTTAATATTAAAAATGTCAATAATTTATAATTATTTTTATTTTAATAATCTCATTAAATTTTTTATCTCATTCATAGTTTTGAGAGGTCATCAATATCATTTAGAATGGTTGTAAGTGCATAAATATTTAGAAAACCTATACAATACACACTTACTAAAATATAGTATTCTACAAGTTGAGGACACAAGAAAATTCCACTTTAACAAAATCTAAGTCATTCCACCAACTAAGAATAGTACTAATGCACATCTCAGCGTCTTGTAAAGTTAACCAACACAACATTAGAAGTATAGATCAATTTAGATGTTTGAAATCCAAACCAAAAATATAAATGTTGGAGCTTGGCAAGGAAACCAACTTCAAAGACTTACAAATTTAAAAATAAAAAATAAAATGTGTAACACTTCTTTAAAAAAATATTCTATAGCATAAGAAATAATTTGAATGCTCAACATAATTGATATTTGTTTTCACTTGACAAAACATACAATATTACTAAATGTATTTAAAAAATAGTGTATTATTTTCTTTATAGTTTATAAAATGTAATAAGTCATTATTCAATTAAATAATAATAATTTTATAAAATATGGAACACTTTATTGTGTGAGTCTACAAAATATTAAAATAGGATATTATGTTGTATTTTATTATAAGTGGTGAAAGTCTTGAATTGTGTGTCACCTTGGTCTAACAAAATAGTTTAAAAAAATAGTTTCATCCAAAACTAAGACACCTATGTGACATAAAAGGCTTTGGCTAAAACTCTTTCACCTAAACAATAAAAATTGATATCAATTCATTATAAAAATTTAAATTCAAATCACTTTATACGACAAGGTTTCAACCAAAAAATGTAAAATTCTTTTATCCAAAACTATTGAACTGCAACCCATTTGGTGGCCTAGCCCATCTTTTACAAAAATTCAACAAAAATAGATCTTCAACTACATATTTCTCTAACCAAAGATATTTTCATTAAAATATGAAAATACCCTCTGAAAGAGCTTAGAGCCTATAGTTTGAACATGTATATTTCCTTTTCTTTTTCTTTTTGCTCATGTTTATGCTGTGGTTTTTGATATGGAAAGGTTAGGGTGTTTGGTTCGGTGTTTTATTTTTTGTTGATAATGTGTTGATGATGTTATTTTGCTGCTAATTGCCTGCAAGGCTTTGTATTAAAGAGACAACACCCTTGTTTTGTTGTTTTTTATATAAAAAACGTGTATCTTTTTTAATATTTTAATTACTTGTTCATTATCAATTATTTTAAATTTACTAAATGTAGATCATCATAATCAAACATAATGTTGATTAAAATTTTAAACGAATACTAAATGTATTTTCACAATTTAAGGAAAATATGGTTTACTAGAAGACAAAATCCTCTCCAAAAAGGTGTAATTTATTTTTTAATCATAAATGATTTAGACATAAAATTGTATCTCATCAAAACTACATATTTTGAGTGACCTTGAATTTAAAAACTATTAAAAAAGAAAAATCAATCTAAAATCATTTTTTCCTCCATGCACTAGATGTTCAAGTGAACTACATAGAGAAAAAAATAAAAAATCTAAAAATTAGTATATTAGAAGTCACATCACATCAACCTCATTTTTTATTTTTTAAAAATTCTTTTAAATTTACAAAATCTATATCTAAATAATTTTTAAAATAGTTTAAAAATAGAAACTTAAACTACACTAAGAATTTCAAATTTCTTTAATATATATCAAATTTAAAATTTAAATTATTTTTGTACCTTTTGAACACTCCAAGTTGGAAATCTATATGTTTGTGCCATTTATTTTATATAAGGGACACAATTATAAACTTTCACCCTAAGAAATTACACTGCCATGGGTTTTAGAAGCATTTGAACAACTAGATCCTTTACTTCTTCATTGGAAATTGTGAATCCATCTCTCTCTTTATACATAAGTTGGCAACGTTTTTCAATATTATAAGCATGATGCTTGCTTAAAGTTGGAGAATTATCACATTTTAGCAAGATCTTACCATGTTCTATCATTTTCCAAAGTTTTGGGAGGTCTCGAGCATTTGCGAGAAAATCATTGCAGGTTTCTACCATGCAGAATTTGTGCTATCTTTCACCGTCTGCGGGTTTCATGTTGCAGGTTTCTATCTGCAGATTTTCATCTCCAACACATTGTTCCAGGTTACAAAATTTTCCCTCCACCATTCCGCAAAAGACTTCTCGCTCACTGTTTTTGCCTACTGTAGACACCGAAATCTGGTTTTTAGCCTGCGGCTTCTATATTCTTCATAATTCTTATTCTTCATGGTCATGATTAAATAAAATCAATTATTTAATTATTCATCTTAACATTAATTCATCTATTAATTAAATAATCTCAATTATTTAATTAATTCACTTTTCTTCATTTCTTCTAATTAATTAAATAAACGCTTGTTATTTAATTATTTTACTAATTAACCTTATTCTTCGGGTTAAATTAAATAAACCATTATTTAATTTATCTTTATCATATTTCAACTATAATTAAATAAATTCTTTATTTAATTATTCATTTAAAATCCCTTCGTCATTTGATTAAATAAATATTATTTATTTAATTATCCTTCGAATATTGAGTCTCTTGAATTAAATGAATTATTTAATTCATTAATTCTATTTTAACACATTCTTCTATATTTTAGATAATTATGTGAGTTATCTAAGTATTCACTTTTACTCAACTCGACATCTATTTTAATCGTTCAGTTAACTATTGATTTAATGTCTGAGTGGCGTCTTCGAGTAATCTCTTCGTCTAATCATGCAATCGTCCACTTCTAACTCAATTGCATGTACATGCGAATTAATTAAATATTCTTATTTAATTAATTAAGTGTTGTGCGTGTGTTCAAATAGAGAGTTGCTTTAATCAATCTTATATTTGTCATGCAAAGATAATTCTTATGTCTTCGAATGCCGAACTGAAGATTAAATCATTTATTTAATCTTTAATTCTATTTCTAATTCGAATCACTCATGTCACTTCTGTCAGTTATCTGAATGCATGTCTAATCAGTCAATCTCAATCGTCCGTTGATCTTTCAATCTTGGCATGTCGTTCGAATAATCAGTTTTCTATAAATTGATTTGTCATTCTTCATTCCAATCTCTCTCTTGCAAATTTGATAACTTTTGAGAGCACTTTTGTCTTGAATCTTCGATATTTTGCTAATCTTTATCAATAGGCTATAATTCTGTATGGAATCTCACTTGGAAAACTGAGAATACCATACCACACATGTCGGTATACAATCGAGATAATCCATGGAAATACGTTTGGAATTGGTGAGATCGTTCTAGTTTTAATTACGTTTTTACTTTCCCATGTTCTTTGTTGCTTAACGTATGAATTTGCATTTTAGATTTAGTATTTGTATTGCATGTGTGCTTCTAACAATCTAACGATCTTCCTTGTTGTCTATTGTGCAAAGGCCTTTTCATTTTTCAGCGTTACACCTACCATTTTTTCGCATAGACTTTTCCCCCACGGCTTCTACCTATTGGGTTTTTGCACTCATACCCTCTCATGCACATTTAGAAAAACCTACAATTAATACCCACATTAATGGCGCTAGTGTCTATAAATATATTATACTGCATATTTTCATTAAGGGAAGCATTTTTTACAAGAAAAATATGATTTTTTTGCGGCTGCGAGCCAGAATGACGCATTTGCAAGAAGAATGACGGATTTGCTTTAAAAGTGACGCATTTGATTTAAAAGTGACGCATTTGACTTTCTATTACGCATTTGCAAGAAGAATGATGCATTTGATTTAAAAGGGACGCATCTGATTTAAAAGCGATGCATTTGACTTTCTGTGACGCATCTAAAATTCCTGAACCGCAATTGAGTTTATGAACCACATCTGACAGAGAAATGACGCATCTGACAATTTCTAAACCGCAAGTGATATCCCAAGCCGCAACTGAAAAATAAATGACGCATCTGACTAGTAAACGAAGCGACGCAATTGACTGGTAAAATTTTATTTCTTCTCTCGGCAATCTGGAATTTTTAATTGATTTTCGTATTACTGATATTTGATTTTCAAAATGGTGGCCATTTGAGTTAAAATGCTTTGGCAGACGATTGATCGGGCTAATAAAATTGAAAAAATTACTTCAATGATATCTTCACAGACGCTGTCAATATCTCGGTTAAATTTTGAACAGACATGATAGCTGTAGCAAATCTTTCATTTGGTTAAAATTAACAAGTGCTCATCGTTTGGTGCGAAAAGCACAAGTTCCAATAATTTCACGCATTTGGTGCATAATCGGGCATCCTTTGCGCATCCGCAGTATGTATCCAGGTGTAAGAGAAACGTCAACTCTAACTTTGGGCCCGCTCGTGTGGAAAAGTACTCACCCCATCGACTCAATCGGTAGCACTAACCCGAGGGACTTCCTACCGTATACAAAGTGGCCCCTGTGTTCCCAAGAATCACGAAAGGTGTTTCCCCGATTTAGATGATCCGAAGGGACTCATACCGGGCATGGATCACAACTCACCTAACTTAAAATGCCCAATTAAATACCCTTTGTTGTAGAGACCAACCTATTTGTGGCCGTTGCTTGGTATTAGTGCAGGGTACAGTATCATGCCCGAAGATTACTCACTACTGCTCCCCTTGAGTAGAGATAGCGGTTCTTGGGATGTCATTACCCAATGAATTCGGAATTGGTGTGCTCGAAAGATGTTAATGAGCCGTGGAGGGGAGCCAATGCTACCAAATTCCTAAGCTATCCGCTCTCGAGAAGGAAAGGTGTTCATCACCAACTGGGTATTTCGTGAGCTTGGCAACAAGTAGCAAAACCCTAGGCCTTTGGCCTATTAGGGATGTAAAGGTCCGTTATTACTTTTAAACATTCTTTGAGTCCAAAATCAAAAATTGAAACACTTTTTTCTATGATTGTCTTTTGGATTGTCGACTTCCTCATCATAGAAAATCGGGTCGGCTTTAAATATGTCATCAAAATTCACAGAGAGTTTCCAAATCGCTCACCAAACACACACATCCGATTTTTTGAGTCGATCTATTAATTTTGAGTCGTGATCTATAAATTCTCGAGGCCGATCGTTAATTTTGAGTCGATTTGTAAATTCCGGAGTCGTGATTCATAATTTTGAGTCAGATTCACAGCTTTGTCACCCTACTTTGAAAATCGCAGATGCTATATTCGAAGTCGATTCACAATTCATTAGGAGTCGATCCGTATATATTCTGTACGTGATTCTATCGCTTTGAACCGCGAATCGTTAATTTTGAGCCGCATCCAAAAAATTCAAACATCGCATTTGTCTAATTACTAAAAACTAAAATTCATACCACTGGCCCAAATGTTAGGAAGAAAATGGGCCTGTTGGTCTTCACACAAATAGTCTTTGAAAATAGAAACCTGAAACGATTTGCTCAATTTTGCATCCTTTAGGTTCATTTAGTCTTTACCATAGTTGTCTTTAGTTAGAGTTTACCTTCATCTTAGGATACATATCAGCTTGCATTATACTTCTAGAAAGGTCACTTTTACAAACTTTAGGAGTAGTCCACCATCTATACTCTAGAAAGGTCATAGTGTCAACAAAATTTTTCATTGAACCTAGTCCTATCATTTTATACTTTGTCCTATAGAGAATCATCCTAGCTCATCAGTCTAGTTAGGAAACTCAACTTGTCTTTGATCCTCGTCCTATATTGGTTCCTTGACTTAACTAAATTGATGCCTTAGTTTGACTTTAGGCAGTTGATCCCTTCATCTTGGGTTTATAGAATTGATCACTTTAGGGTCTTGCTTAGACTTTTGCATCTTTAGAGTCTAGACTAGTGTCATCCTAGGACATCCTTTATTTTGCACCTAGAAAATCCAAAAAGCATAGCTTAGGTTGCATACCTTAGATTTAAGTCACTCTTTGCATTCTCATACTTTAGTCATACTCCATCTTTCATCATAACCTCACCACCATGTCTGTAATTTACCTTGATATGCGTGCTAGTCAAGTTGAATACCAATTACTCCGTAATGGTCAATACCAACAGGCCCTAGACTTCAAAAGACAATATATCCAATCCAAATGCCAATCAATGTCAACCCATGGTCAACTACCCACATATCCTTCCTACCAACAATCCATAAGTCCTAGTCCTCCATCCATCTACCCTCATTATCAAGAGTCCCTTAGCATAATCCATGCCATGAATCCACAACAAACGTCCACTTATCACCCCTATCCTAACCTTGACAAGGGAAACCAACCATCCAATAATCCCTTCCAATCCTCCACATCCTATCATAGTCCTTCATCCACTAATCCCTTCCAAGCCTCCACATCCTATCATAATCCTTCATCCACTAATCCCTTCCAAGCCACTCCATCTCAATCAACATTTAGTCATGAAAATACATCTATTCATGGTCTCCAAAGTCACATCCCATCTACTAAACTTGAGGATACATGTCAAATGGAAAGTCTAAAGCATGACTTTGTGGCTTCACCTTCATGTCAAGATCAAAGTAGTCTATCCCACGACCCTATCTTTAAGTCCATCCAAGAAGTCCTTATAGATAATCATGGCATCCAAAGTACACCTATCCTTGATCAAGATTCCCTACCCAACCATATCATTCAAGACAAACCCATCTTTGATCAAGAAACTACTATTGAGCAAGAAGTCCAAAATGATCCGCTCCTTGACCTTTATGCCATTCATGATCAAAAATTTGAAGATGACCCTATCCAAGTACAAAACGCATCCATTTCCCAAAATGAGACACTTGCCTCTTTTGGACACAGATGATATTCCTCTAAAACAAGAGTCTCCTACTCTAGACATATTTGCAAATGATTAGGCTATAACTGAATTCATTGGACTCTATGACAATGACCATAAAGACGGTTTCAACATCGACTTGGAAGCACCAGTAGAATCCTCTGAATCTAATATGTCACAAAATAATAGCAACAATATCCAACATTTCAATGAAGATACGACATCCTCTCAACTAGGATCATCCACTTTTATCAAATCAGGCTTTCTTGAAGAGGAGAAGATTCCAAGTAACAGTTTCCACAAACACAATGATGGGTTAGCATCTTCCTTCCAAAATGAAAAATACCCCATTGCAAATAGAATTTGTCAGAGCATGCAGTATCAAGGAAAAGGACTAGGCATACACGAGCAAGGAATTCTAGAACCAGTATAGTTTCAAGAAAATCCTAGACATCAAGGTCTTGGTTATTCTTCAATCAATAAATCTAATGATGTTAATGGTATCTTCTCGATATTGGGGGAAACTTTATTTGATACAAACATCAAAATGGAGGCCATGAGTAGTTCTTACCATAAGGTTGTTGCCAACACTCCTTCCATCCATACCATAAATCGTTATTCCAACATGCATAAACCTTCCATTTGGAACCAACAAAAACAAAAGTCTTCCAAATTCAAAGTTCAAAATCAAATATCAAAGGCCATTGAATCAATAAAAAATCCAAGTGGACAAATAAAGTTAAAATGGATCCCAAAGAAAAATGGATCAAGCAAAGAAAATAGTTCAAAAGTAAAAGTCAATCAAAATGTGGAGCCACAAGAAAAGAGGACTCCCACATATAATAAATGTCCACCTCCTTTAAAATGGTCATCATACAAGGCATATAAAAGTCATGGTTCCAAACATTATCCCAATCTAAAACCCAGTCTCCATCATCCATCACCCCAAGTTTGGCAAATGAAAATTCCTACATCTAAATTTCCAAACGCGTCTACCATCATCTGTCATAATCCTACATCTCGCCTAAAGTCTAAAAATCCTATGTCACAAATCCGTCGCATCTTGGCAGCAACTCTTTATTGTAAGGACTCCCATGGCACTCTATCGCGATGTGCGTATTTTGATAAGGCCAACTCTAGTGTCAACAAGGATCACAATGACATCAATCAATTGTATGCAAGTGCTATGATCCTAACAAGGCAACTACTTCATCAAGGTTATTATTGGCATATCATGGCACCAGTATCTACATCAGCACCATCAATGGATTCGGCACAATCAGTGATCATCTAAAGCATCAGGGCCATCTAGAAAAAAAAAGTCACTTTGATGAAAACCTGGCAAACAGGCATCTTGGTGACACCAAAAAAAAAAAAAAGAAAGAAAAAGTCAAGAGAAAAATTTCGTCCAATAGTGAAAACCATTCTTATGGCACTTTGGATAAGTACCATGATGAAAACCTGGCAAACAGGCGTCATGTGTAAGCCATTATCTGTGTGGACTATTACACTTGGGGGCAAGTTGTCTCATCTCCCATACCCTTCGTATGACATTTCCATCTATCCATCTTAGCCCTACCTCTCATGTCCATTTTCCCAGCTACTTTGATCTTGATAAGGACGGGTAGAAACATAAATAATGCTTCGGAAAAACTCTTGACATGTCTATCCTTTGGTCATACACTATCCATGAAATATCATGTCATAGCCTTCATAGCATTTTTCCAAATGAGTTATCCTTATACGAAATACCTATCACATGCCTTGGTTTTTCCCTTGTCAATGGTCTAAGGATCTTCCATCATATCATCTAATCCTGAAAAGTCATTCCAAATGAAACAAGCCCAATCCATACAATCTTTCTATGCATTCTAGTGCATCATTCAAAACATTCATTGGCTTTGTTTCTAGCATGGCTGCAAACCTTGATCCTTTAGTCATATTATCATCATCCTCATGTTGTTTCGGGATGTGTCCTTCCCACGTCAAACAACATCATCACCATCCTCATCACCTGTCAATTGGTTTTCAGCTTGACTAGGGGCAAGATCATGGTTGTCCTTGGATTCTTGTGCATGCTTGCTTGGTTGCTTGTAGGAATCATTTCACTGTACATAGTCCACTACACTGTACATACCCCTTATCCCTGTACATACTACTTATCCTTGTACATAGTCCACTTTCCTGTATATAGTCCTTATTTCTGTACATAGTCCACTACCCTGTACATACTACCTATTCATGTACATATCCCTTATCTTTTGTATCCACCGCTTGTGTATACAATCTATAAAAAGTGGCAGTCTTTCCCATAACTTGGAACGATTGACATCGAGAGCATTTCATATCCCTTGTTTTACCCTATTCATAATCAGTTGGTCTTATACTCGACTGGGCGCAAATACTTGACGTGTGTCATATTGATTCTTACATTGGCTATGTGGAAGACGAAACATCATGGAAAATCCACGAACATCACAAAATGACCTGAGAAAACATAGAAAAAACAAAACATTTTGAAAATCCAAAAACAGAGTCAGAGTCGGTCACACTTGTCAGTCTTTGTCGTTTGTCGAACTACATTGCCTCTACGACCGGACGTAGGCAAGGCCATCCGCCGATGTGCCCCCGAGGCATTAGGTCAGTCCGTTTAGGTTTGTCTGTATAAAGTCTTGAGTCAATCCATATGTCTATATAACAAGGTCATTGGTAGTGTCAAACTATGAGGTCTCTGCGTGTACAATGTAGGCAAGGCCATCACATGATGAGCCCCCAAGGCCGCACTAGGTCAGTCCATTAGGGTTCGTCGCTTTCATTTTCATACACGTCTTCTATTTGTATTCAATCTTGTCGGTCGCAGTCAAGTCGAACTACGAGGTCTCTGCGTGTACAACGTAGGCAAGGCCATCACACAATGAGCCCCCGAGGCCACACTAGGTCAGTCCTTTAGGGTTTGTCATCACACACAGTCAATTGTCAACACGTCATATCAAGTCATGCATTAATCTGGTGAACAAGTCAGCAATGTCTCTAAGTCAAATCAAACAACTTGCCAAACAAAACAATTCAAACAAATCAACCAACCGTCTGCTACAGGATGTGTTCTTCTTGGAAACAGACGTTATCAAAACAATCAACCTATGTCTTATTCAGGATGCGTCCTTCCTGCGTAATCGACAAGGTCAAAACAATCAAACGTAGCCTTACACAGGTTATCACATCAACGGCATCTGACTCAACATCTTATACGATACATGTCTTTCGAAACCAGGCTTTGTCATGCCTTATACAGATAGTCATAACATCGAAACCAGACTTACAGTCTTATCCGGTATGTGTATCTCCTAAAATCAGGCTCTACCAATCAATCCTTCTATCTATCAACAAATCAAACAAACAAATCATGTTTTGGCAAATATTTCTTTGGCTTATTGACTTTATGGCTTATTTATCTTATCATTTATCTTGAATTGATGACTAGGATTCATGTTACTAGCTTTCTCAAGGATGTCCCATGAAGGATTTAGAGAAGCAACGACGTATCAGAATTCTATTTTCTTTGACTGCTGTCCGTTGACTATCTTTTCAATTTGATTTTGAGTCATGTTACTAGTTTCCTCAAGGATGTCCCATGAAGGATTTAGAGGAGCGATGACGTCTTATGACCCGTCTTTTTCTTTTGATTGATGTCTGTGGTTTGTCCTGACAAAAAGACTGGGGCAACTTGTGCCTTTAGTATGAGTTAATGACAATCCTTGTCTGCGACTGTCTGTTATCAGCAAGTGGATGACCTTGCACACCTTGATCTATGTCATATCATGGTGTTTTTCTTCATTTGTATTAGTCCCGCCCAATGATGATAAAGTGCAATTCCTTTTGTGATACAGCAAAATATCGAAGATTGCTAATACTAACATCTATCTCCTATCTTTTGTTCTTTCTCAATCTTTCTTTTCGCACTAACATTTCTTCTTTTCTACATCTTCACCACCCTTATCTATTTTCTTCTATCCTTTTTTCTTTCATCTTCTAGTCCTCTCATCAATTTTGAGAGCACACCCATTTTCTATCATCCCACACCCGTCCCTCCCATTTCCGAATCCAATTCCGTCAACTACATTACATTTTTGCCTATCTTTTGGACTAATCGGGCGCATTTCCAAATTTTTCTGAACATTTCAGAAATTTGTCAATTTTCCCGAGGGGGCATACCTTCACCTATTCTAATCTGGAGCGTGACTGGGGCATATTTTCATTGATTTTCTTTGACATAATGCCTAAACGACATTGTATCAGAGAGGGGCAAATGTAGACACCGAAATCTGGTTTTTAGCCTGCGGCTTCTATATTCTTCATAATTCTTATTCTTCATGGTCATGATTAAATAAAATCAATTATTTAATTATTCATCTTAACATTAATTCATCTATTAATTAAATAATCTCAATTATTTAATTAATTCACTTTTCTTCATTTCTTCTAATTAATTAAATAAACGCTTGTTATTTAATTATTTTACTAATTAACCTTATTCTTCCGATTAAATTAAATAAACCATTATTTAATTTATCTTTATCATATTTCAACTATAATTAAATAAATTCTTTATTTAATTATTCATTTAAAATCCCTTCGTCATTTATTTAAATAAATATTATTTATTTAATTATCCTTCGAATATTGAGTCTCTTGAATTAAATGAATTATTTAATTCATTAATTCTATTTTAACACATTCTTCTATATTTTAGATAATTATGTGAGTTATCTAAGTATTCACTTTTACTCAACTCGACATCTATTTTAATCGTTCAGTTAACTATTGATTTAATGTCTGAGTGGCGTCTTTGAGTAATCTCTTCATCTAATCATGCAATTGTCCACTTCTAACTCAATTGTGTGTACATGCGGATTAATTAAATATTCTTATTTAATTAATTAAGTGTTGTGCGTGTGTTCGAACAGAGAGTTGCTTTAATCAATCTTTATATTTGTCATGCAAAGATAATTCTTATGTCTTCGAATGCCGAACTGAAGATTTATTTAATCTTTAATTCTATTTCTAATTCGAATCACTCATGTCACTTTTGTCAGTTATCTGAATGCATGTCTAATCAGTCAATCTCAACCGTCCGTTGATCTTTCAATCTTGGCCTGTCGTTCGAATAATCAGTTTTCTATAAATTGATTTGTCATTCTTCATTCCAATCTCTCTCTCACGAATTTGATAACTTTTGAGAGCACTTTTGTCTTGAATCTTCGATATTTTGCTAATCTTTATCAATAGGCTATACTTGCACGAATTTACTTGAAAATCTGAGGGCAATTATACTACACAAGCAAAATGGAGAAGGGCAATCGAGATAATTCATGGAAATACGTTTGGAATTGGTGAGATTGTTTTAGTTTTAATTACGTTTTTACTTTCCCATGTTCTTTGTTGCTTAACGTATGAATTTGCATTTTAGATTTAGTATTTGTATTGCATGTTTGCTTCTAACAATCTAACGATCTTCCTTGTTGTCTATTGTGCAAAGGCCTTTTCATTTTTCAGCGTTACACCTACCATTTTTTCGCATAGACTTTTCCCCCATGGCTTCTACCTATTGGGTTTTTGCACTCATACCCTCTCATGCACATTAGAAAAACCTACAATTAATACACGCATTAATGGCGCTAGTGTTTATAAATATGAGAAAGCTCTGACCTATCATTTTCACCTAGTTATTTGAAATTCAAGGAGTGAAGAACTGTTGCATGCACAAAAAAGTTTAAGGGATCGAGTTTAACTACCTCTTCCATTCACTCGACTTAAGGTATGTAATTGAATGCCCCTTTTCACTTTTGTGTTGAAAATTTGCTAGGGGTCATACATTTAGGTTTTCTAAGTTGTCAAAATCATTAAAATCCATGAAATTAAGTTCGACAAGTGTTATGACTAAAGTCCCAGCTCATCAAAGACATTAAACCCTAAGTTTCAAAACCCTTAAACATTGCAATGGTGCGGATTTTCATTCAAGGAAACCCATCTCTGGGGTGTCATTTTCAAACGATGTTGACAATGATAGCTCCTCTGTCCCATGTACTCACACATGAATCATCAATCCTTTTAGGCTGTCAGAGTTAGAGAAGCCATCATTTTCAATCAAATACCTTGCAAGCTCCTCCATGTAGGATTTTGCGTACGAAGGTCCGTTTAGCTTAGCCTGGGTCCTAACGTCAAAGTCTCGTCGTCCTCCTAGTTGGCGGCTTCTGCCCATCTATTCACCATAAAATTTTTGATCAAAAATGTTCCTAAAATAGCTAAGTCTTTATCTCGTGCGAGGTTTTCTTGGTGGGTCTTCATGTGTGGATCATCATACCACCATGGTCATTGCTAATGATGAAATTCTAACAACTTTCTGCCATGCGGATTTCACCCCGCCCTTTCCCGCACTACATCAACTATTGTCTAAGTGAATAAATCTACTTCATTGTTGCCTCCTACATGCCAAATGGACTCTTGGATGAAGTACAACTCAATATACCAAATCTCAAACCCTTTCTGAGATTTCCCATGTGGAGCTTCGCTTGCGGATCTCCATAAGCCTAAAGTTGTTTCCTAACTACAAAACACCTGATGACATCCACATGCACGACACCCACATGCCAAACCTTCACAATACACAAAGTGATGAAATTTTGAAGTAGGATGATCAAGCATGATCCTCCATCCTTTTCCCCACATGCTAAAATTTACTTATCCAAAATTTTCCCACTATAAAGCCATTGCGGAGATTCAACAACAGAACTCTGTCTGCGGGTTGTCATATCCCCAAGGTTGTTATTAACAGAAAAACTCAAGAAGCTTCCCAACTAATGGATTTTGCATCATAGTTTTTTGCATGACCCTAAGAAACAACTTTGACCAAAGAAGATGATCCCAAATTCTCTAATTTGCATCCCCCACATGAACTAGTGAGTTCACATCCAAAACAACTTGGAGTTTTTTTAATGTGAAGATTGCCTCGTAGAACTCTGTTTGTGGGTTGTAGTGTTCCAGGTATGTGCAGGATCATCATGGAAAAAATAGGCCCTTAAGTGGCAAAAAATTCAAAAAAATCAAAGTTAGGCAACTTGACATAAAAATTTAAATAATTTATCTATATTATTTCAAAAATATGTAACAATAGAATCTATAGCAAATTTAATTTAGTTTCCAAACTACTAGGTTTATTTTTAAAAACTCTATTTGGTGAAAAATTGAAATTTCAATGTTGTAGCACTTAAATTTCAAGGAAAAATAAGAAGTAGGTGTCTATCTAACCACCCTAACCACAATAAATGATAATATTTTTATAATGTGTTTGAATATAAAGTGGAAGGACTCATGCCCAATGTGATGCATATTTTTTTGTAATTTTTTCGATAGAAATAAGTAATTATGAATTTTTATTACAACTTTAAAATATAAAGCTTCCATTATGCCTGACAATAGCCTTAGCAGTCGAACTTCATGAAAATAATTTTTTTAATCCTGGTTACCTGAAACATGAATGTGAATATTTTGGATTCAAAAATGTGATACCAGTTTAAGAAATATAGATGTTTTTAATCCAACTATCAATGGGGACTTTAGTCATAATTCAAATAAATGAATAATAATTATTTATTAAATTCATAATTATTTACCCACCAAATTTTAGATTCTTGTAGATCATATACCCTTTTGGTAGATTCCTATTCCCGCACAGTTTTCCAGAATCTAGACTAATTCACCCAACTTGGAGAATGAGTCCTAGTCAACATTAAAGTCAAATTTTCTAGTTTTTCAGACCTCCATCCAACCATATCTAGATTTCCAGGTGCACACATTCTATTTTGTAGTTTTTTGTGTTGTTTCATTCACTTTTCTAGGTCATTTTATAAGTCATTGCACTGAATTAGGGTTTAGTGTTGCATCTTGCATTTCATTATCTTTACAAATTCTTAACTTGGTGGTGAACCCCTAATTAGTTAACATTCAACCCCTAGAACAACCCTCTTGCAAGGTCCCTTTCTCCTTTGCATTAATATCTCGAGGGTTTGTTCTTGAGTGAAAGTTAGTAAAAGTTGTCCTTCTTTTAGGTCCTAAACCGTAGAAGAAGAAACCAAATAATTTTCCACTTTTCAGTATTGTAAATTTTGTACTCATATTGGGTGTGTGAAAACCCTAAGTTTGAATGAATCTAAGTCATTCATTGTGAATTAAGCTTGACGATTCATTCTACTTTTTGAAAACTATAAATAGGGGCATCCTCTCATTTGCAGAGAGAGATGAGGTGTTGTAAAAGACATTATGAAGCAATATATAAGAAAAGCATTGAAATTTGATGGTTTCTTGGTGTATTACTCATTATGTAGGCATGAGATTCAACTTATAATTTATTTCAGTTGAAGCATTTTATTGTTTAGAGTTCATTTTGACATTGGTTCATGTTCACCTTGTGGGTTGCATGTTATAGTGTTGAGTACAGTTCGGATCCATGCTTTTTATTTGATTTGGTATTGATAAATTTGTTGTGTAAGGTTGTCCAAGACTTGTTCACTTATTTACATAAGTTCAATTGCATTTCCATGCTAAATAGGTAAGATGTCACAATCATGAAAATCTACAAAGAACAACAAGAGATGGCATAGTTTTATGACAACATTAAGATTATCTTGGTTAAGAAAAACTGAGTTTGGGAAGTCTATAGCACTGGGTTATTTTTGTTGATGTCTTTTTAAATTTAGAATAATTTCTAAACCCTTAAACCTTTTGCTCTTTCTTTTAAATCTAAATGAAACACATAATTCCAGCATCATAGTCATGAGAAATTTGATGAATAAAATGAGTTTCAAACTATTTTCATAAAAATGTTGCTACTGTTCACTATTTCTAGAACTCTTAAACTCAGTTACAAACCCAAAAACTTTCGTGCTTCATGAACCATAAAGGCCCCTTGTGATTACCAGCAAATCACACATCATCAACTAAGCTATTTTTGCATAGTCATGACCTAACATCTGAGAGACCTTGGGGTAGTTATCTAAAACTTGTTTGCATATTTTACAACTGAGAGAACATTACTTGTGTTTTTAAGTGTTGGAATTGCAAAAACACCATCAACAATTTTTGGAGAAGGATCCCTTGAGAGACCAAACACCAATTATAATAAATTAGGTATGTATTACTAAGATATGTAATGTCTGTAACCTTCCAGTCTCTGGTAATATTTATTAATATTAAAAATATAATAATTTGTTATTATTTTCTAAAAGTGGAAACATGTGATATATAGCACATTTTAAAGCCTGGTTAGAATTTTAATCTCATCCATAATTCCTTTAATCCTAAATCTTCATGCAACCACCCTCTAATCATGCATTCTAATCCTAAGATGGAAAGGGCTACGTCCATTCAGAGATTTAATATCCATGCTTTATCTGTCTAAAGCCTTTAGAGTTTCCCCTATTGGGAAAGGAACCCACATGGGTCCTCCAAAGAAATTGCACAAATAAGTTAACATTCCTTTATTTCTTTCTATCCCATGCCTTGAATATTGGAAAAAATAATACCTTTATGACAAGATCTTTATTTCCCAGGGGTACCTTGGAATTTACCAATCCTCCTCTCAAGACCTCACATTATACCACTTAGCATAATATCATGGCTTGAGAGGTCACATTTACTCCTAGCCATTGATCCTCTCCCACTCAATCTCAACCATCCATCCATCACTCCTCTCTTAATATGCTAAAACTTAGCCATTTTTGAGGGATCTTACATCTTTTGAGAAATTTAGTAGTGTTATGCTACAAAAATTCCATTAAGAACACATTTCTATCAACTAGGTGCAATCTATTTCACATAAAATGAACACTTTTCATGTATTTCCTAAAAATTTGGGCATTATAACCCCATATTTTGAAAAATATCAAAAATTTAATTAAACAATGAAATGGATGTGTAATTTTATAAAATGAATTGTGTTGAGAGGATATTGCACTTCCCCAATCCTATTCCAATATTCAAAATTTAAAATAAATTGGGTAAATTAATTAAATCAAGCAAAATACCTCAACCACAATTTGATTTTAAAATGAAGAGCACATGTGCTGTGAGGGGCTCACCGGGATGAAGGCCTGATCCCCTACAGATTCCTAACCCAGCAAGGTCTATCCTTGTCCAAGTTTTGCCACATAAATTGCACTCCCCAATCAATGATCAGTTTCCTCCAAAGGGGTTTCTCTCTCAAGATTTCTCCCCAAAATAAAATTACATCCTAAAAATATAAAACCCCTTTTATATTTAACCTTTTCCAAATTTCAATTAAAACAATACAATTTTATTTTCCATTTATTTAAATTACATTTCCCTCAATTTTTCCTAAAATCCAAATAGCCATTTAAATCCATTCTTAATTAACAATCAACAACTAAATTCATCATTTAAATCCATATAAGCATATATTCAATTAATTTATGGAAATCATAATTTAAACATGATATTTATATCAAACATAACTTGAAATTCCCAACACACTAAATTTTCACACTATAACTAAACAACTTAACTTCATTTCAATTTTCATTATGTTTTCCCCTTTTTCTTGAAACACAAAGAATATTTCAATAATAAATATAAGAATCATTTAAATTCCTAATATTTTATTTGCAGAAAACATAGAATTTAAACCATTAATTAAATAAGGCATTCACAGGTCATTCACGATACATGAGGATTCTAGAATAACTCCTAACTCATATCCAGGTTCACATAAGGTCAAATATGATGTACATACCATACTCGACTCGAGTACAATTGAGGAATGGATAGGGAGGCCCAATGTGACATCTTTGAATTAACCATCATTAGAGAATAAATTAGACTTGTGTAGCTAGGTGGAGAAATAGCTTTGTACTTATAATCATTCAACACATATCAAAGATAACTGCTCAACGTATATATAATCGAAGCACAACATAATCATCCCAATGGGGTCCAATAGAATAAGCATAAAATAACATCTATATATTTGTCATATAAATCATTTCTTTTGAACATCAATCATCAAGATTATGTTTAATCATAGCATAAAAAATGCATATCACTGAACTAAAGCATAACGATAAACCAATTGTAAATGTACAAAATGCCAACAATCTTCATGTTGAGGAATATGATCTTGAACATGTGGTGGTTCATACACACCATTTAGGGCCATAAAATAATCACCACAACAATCATGAGGAAACAGTGAAGCTAAAACACCGATCTCACACTAACAAGATGCAAATGGGAGGGGAACTACATGTGTTGACATTTATTTTATATAAGGGACACACTTATAAACCTTCACCCTAAGAAATTACATTGCCACAGGTTCTAGAAGCATTTGAGCAACTAGATCCTTTACTTCTTTATTGGAAATTGTGAATCCATCTCTCTCTCTATACATAAGTTGGTAACTTCTTTCAATATTATAAGCATGATCCTTGCTTAAATTCAAAGCATTATCAGGTTTCAAATACTCCCAATCTAATTCTTTGAGTCATTTTTGGAACAAACCTTTGAGGTAATCCAAAGCTTCTTCCTCACTAGATCCAAGATGGTCCTTCATATAACATGATATGCCTGATACTAATTCTCCATGATTTTCCCCAGCCTTCAAAACCAAGTATTATATTTATAAATAAAATTAATTTGGACTTAAAATTAAACCAACGTGCTTTTTGGTATACATATAAATCTAATATTATGAACAAAAAAATTATTACATACCTTAAAGTTTCTAGTATCACCTTTTAGCCTAAGGCATAAACATAAAAGTTCATTGAACCTTGATGGATAATCCATTTCTCGAAGAATGTTATCTGGAAGAAGTGCATCTAATGTTAATATAGGTTGCACTGTAGTTACACGATACCCTGAACTGGCTGTAGCATTTTCTAAATATTCATTTAAACTCGGTGTATACCCATTAGCAAGCCACTCAGCTTCTTTTGTAATGGATTTAAGATAATGTTCCCACTGTACAAGCAAACAAAAATCTCATTTAGATGGATTAATGTTTTCATGTAAGATCTTGTTAACTTATATATGAAAACTAGTAAAGAAAATCATTAAAACATTAAAATCAAAGCCTAAAATAATTTAAACACGTTGAAAAATAAGTAAATTTGAACATATTAGAACATATTTTAATAAAGATCATTGTATATAAAGAGTATTTTTTTGTAAAATAAATGGAAGAAATCTAAGTATAAACATAGAAGAAAAATACAAACATCTTTCAAAGCTATGTTACCACTTTAATGGAAATTCTAATTAAAATAATACATAAGAAGAATAAGAATAACATTTGGACAAACAACTAAGTAAAACAAAAAAACGTATTTCTTTGACCAATCATAACTAGTGAAGCTATACTTATATAGCTTTGGGGTCAAAATCAAACCTATAAATCTTATAAATATTTGCAAGATGAAAAAAATCAAACCAAAAAATAACATTTGCACAAAGGTAATTATGAGATTTGGTCCAATAGATTATGCATGGTGTAGTGATGAAGTAAGTAATCGTATAAAAAAATTATGAGTAATAGATTCAAATTCATACAACTTTGCGTGCATAGGGGAGCATGTCTCGTCTTTGAGTCTTCTCTACCATTTGCGCATTTTCATTTACTGCAGTGTGAAATGCCTTATATACAATTTTAATTTTTGTAGGAAGTTTGTTTGGAGGAGAAGGATCCCACCTAAGAGACAAGCATGCCAATACAATAAATTAGTACTTATTACTAAAATATAATAATGTCTACTTAACCTCAATATCAAGTACTATTTATTAATATTAAAAATATCAATAATTTATTATTATTTTTATTTTCTAAAAATTAAAAATATAAATAATTAATATACTTACATTTTAAAAGCCTCATTAAAGAGTTTAATCTCATCCATAGTTCCATAGGTATCATAGATATCATCTATAATGGTTGCAAGAGCACAAATCTTTGCAAAATCACTTCTATATGAAAAATATTTAGTATCTATACAATATGCACATGCTAGAGCAAAATATTCAACATGTCGATGACGAGCAAAGTCAACTTGAGCCAAATTTGAATCTTTCCACCATCTAAACATAAGATTAACAAATATATTAGTTTCAATTACTTGTAAAGCCAACCAACAGAACGCAGAAAATACAGAATAAATTACTTGTTAACATAGAATACTGAAACAAAAATACAAAATGAAAGAGCTAAACCCACTTCAAAGATTTGCAAACTTCATTATATATATATATATATATATATAATAATTAAAAATAAAAAAACAAAACAAAACTTAAATATGTAACAGTAACACATAGTTGCTGTGTTTTCACCTCACAAAACTTCTCAACAGAGTTGCTGTTTGTTTTCACCTCACAAAACTTACTTTAAGAGTGTTTCAAGCTCTCGGCGATGGACTGACTGCATGATGTTGAAGTCCAATTTGGCAAGATTTAGAAGTTCTTTATTACCAGCCATCCTGAAAAGCACAGGTAAAAAGGGCAAGTTTTTGAGAAGGAAATCATTTCACCTTTCAGTATAAGTTTGAATATTTTATAAAAACTATCATAAGTATTCAATTTCTTAGAAAATTAATAATATGGTAGGTTGGTATATTTTATTAAGAAAAACAACAATCAGTTGAATTTCTCATCTTTTTTCAATTCTTCATTCTGATGATGGATCACTGAGTGTGATCCAAAATATTGATGTAATTTAACAACGAACAATCAATTCACAACTTTTCAACTATTCTTTTTTTTCCTAAAATGTTTGAACTAATGTGACTAATAGTTCTTTTCCTGATCCTTTTTCCTTATTTCCTTAAATTACAAATCAATGTGACTAATAAGCCCAGATAAAATTTTTGCTCATTTTCTTTCAAACCAAATGTTTCGTATATAAACATGAGAAGTAAAAGGAAAGCTCAGTTGAAAAGTAATGCCATTACTCTGTCCAAGATTTGTTTCCGCCGTATATGTCCATGTACTTCCTTCCTTCGATTCTGGGCAGATTTGTGTGCCAGCCAAACTCCAGGTTGTACTTTATCTGTATCTTAAAATTCTGGGTTAGGACTTAAAATGAAGAGGGTACTCATAGCATATAAAAGTTCAAAATTTCATAGCTTCTCATCACCATCACCTCTCGTGAAAGATTGGAACATATATCACTTTTCTGTAGAGCTTGATTTAAATATGCTGTTGCAAAGGCTTTAGCCTCCTCCATTACATTCTCCTCTGGAAAAGCAATTAGTGAAGCTCTATACAGATTTAGAATGCTTCCTATCTTCTCTTCCTCTGATTGAGTTGACAGACACAAGAACTGCCCATCATTTCCTTTGAAGTGCTTTAACACATCTGCCATTATATCGACCAATATGTTATTGCTAAATCAAATTCAAAAATAAATTAAAAACAAACATGTCTAAAACTTTGTGGATAAGATGCCAATTTTTTAAGTGAAGAACCGAGTTGACCAATTTTTTTAATGAAAGTGGCAGGTTGTCCAATCAATAGAAAATGACAGTGCAGTCGACAAGACAAAATCCTTTAAAAAGGAGATTGCGGGTTCAAAAGCTTTTCAAAAGTGGTGAACTATGAAAAACTACTTGCTTTGGTCAATCATTGACCGAATGGTTTCCCAGGTGTCTTTTGTCAATTTCTAAAAGTTAACTTTCTTTTATTTTTAAACCTCTTCCCAAAAACAGTAACACAATGTGAAGCTAGGAATTTACAAGAGCAACAGCCTAAATGATAATGAATTAAACTGCTATTTACTGAAGGACTGTTCCCAAGCGCCTGGCGAAAATGAAGACGTAAGCAATAAAAAAGAAACAATAGGAATGAGCAGAGGAGTACAAACAGCTGTTAAACAGGAGAAATTAAACAACCAATTACCTGAAGAAACAGGATATCTGTTCAGTCGAAGGATTCGAAGTCCCAAGGCTGTGGTATTGAGATCTTTATGGCATTCACTCCAATACCTTTGTTTATGAAACAATCAGAAAATTTTAACACTTAAAATATTATAAAATGTATGTATTTTTCAAAAAAAATTGATACATTATTTGTCAGGTTTAAACAGCACATTCTAAGCTTTGATCTGTTTAGATGATTCATCTAAAATTACATTAGCTTTTCTGGAGGTCCACATGATTCAATTGAACCACCTAAACAAATCAAAACTTAGAGTGTGTTGTTTAAGCCAAACCCCCAACCAAATATACTATTCTATATTTTTCTTGTAAATTATCAGCGAAGTTTGATTTTTTTAGATGGCTCATCTGAAATTACACTACCTTCTCCATAAACAGTGTGATTTCAAATGAACCATGTAAACCAACCAAAAAGTAGAGTATGCTATTTAAATCAAACCTACAAGATTGTCTAAAACTATTCTTAAAGATCATAGAATAAAAAAAATTCATATTTATCATAAAGTTTTAACAAACCTGTATACATAATCAAGTGCTTCTGTTATTTCATTTTGGAAATGTCGATCTATTGCGAGACGTTGAACTTTATCCACCATGACAAGCCGCTCAAATGCATTCTCTGCAAAAGAGTTACCATTTTTTGCTGTAGGCAATGCATCGAACATGTCCTTGATCTCCCCAATAATCCTCTCAGCACGCTCCATGTAATGAGAAGCCTGTAAAACCCCCACATTCCAGTTCATATCATCATCTTAAAAACTAGAGGAAGAAGAAAAGAATGTAAAAATGACATAAAATGAAATTAGCCTGCCTCATAAGGCTGCTCTTGAATAGGTTTTATAAAATCATCATCCCACAAGTTGGGATGATGGTTGCCTGTGCGCCTGATTGGAGTTTCATCAGTGGAGGTCGAAGCCTTATTAATGAAAGGATTAAGTCGCCTCCTGCTCAAGCTTGGAATTTTTTTATTGAGAAGCTTGACATAATGGCAGGGAGAAGATTTTAAGCATGAGCTCAAAAAAGAGGGAGAAACAGAGAAAAGAGCCATTGAAAGAATTGTACACCGCTAAAAAGCCTTTGATGGCCTTTTATAACAAGAGTTGATGGGTTCTCGACCTGACTCTTAGTACACATTGATTGGACAGGATTCCCGTTTGATAGGCTTGGTTCCAGGAATATTTGGTTTCCTGGCATCGAGATCGGTTTTCTTGTTTGTACATTATTACTAAACGTCCACCTAAATAGATAATCTGTCTAGTATCAACCCTGTGATTCACTAATTATTTGTCAAACAGAATGTATACTGTAGTGGTTAAGAGGTAGGTTTAGTTGGGTTATTTCAAGTGCAATTTTATTAATTTGTATTTGTATTTGTGTAAATACATTCGAACAAATAATAGATTTAGGATATTTAGAAAATTTCTATCAATAGTACATCTAGAAAAGAGAATAAAATCTCTATTTTCTAAATCATTAAAAATATCCACTTTGAAAGAAAATCATATTTGGGTTAATTTAGCACAAATTTTGGGCAATCTCCTAGAAGTATTGTGTCAAGTAAAAGGTTAGGTCTAAATGTCTTGAAAAAACCATGAATCCAGTTCCACATTATCTAAGCTCTAGAAAAAACTAAAAGATGTGCTAAATACTTTCTTGATACACACAAAAAGACAAAGAGAATTGACAACTCTTGGATGAATTGATCTAGAACCAATAGACAAATGATAATTAGGACCTATTAGGTAGAGTGAGAAAACTTTGATTAGATAATGGCCAACTAAATAGTTTGGAATTTTTGCTACCACAATCAAATAGAGAATTAAAGATTTTCTTTGTAATTAAACTTTTGTAACTAACCTATCTAGTATTAACACAAACATATGATTCACAAACTATTTGTCCTTCACATACTATTGACAACACAAATGGAATATACCTTCACCTACTATTGAGAACACATGAATATAAGTACAATTTGAGTGTTAATCATTTTAAAATTCAATAATTAGATTTATTAATTTAAATTTAAACAAAAGGTATCATTTATATTAATTGTATAATATTTTAAAAAATACATTATATTTAAAAATATATGGGTGGAGAAAGTTACATCCCATAGTTTATGTAAGTTGGAGTCTTAAAAATATATATGAAAAGAAAGAAACATAAAGATGCTAAGTAATAAGACCATGGATCTAGTAGCAGGAGGCGTACATCACAATTATTGGTTTCCACACATCACGATTATCTGGGTCATCTAGTATCGTCTCCTAACTTGTAAGAGAACCATTATTTTCCCTTTCATTTTGCACCTAGGAGGGTAATAAGTAGTCTTGGGAGGAGAGATAACCAATAGTAAATGAGAAAAATTGTAACTATTTGGCCAATTGGAGACACTTATATGATGGGATGAAGTTAAAAGTTGATTCAAAGTTGGAGACCATCTAGGAGCATTGTGATAAGAAGCATGCAAATCACGAGAATCATTCCAAAGATCATTTTGAATCTTATAACATTAGCACCCTTTAAGATTGGATAGACTGTTATTGGAAGAAGAGGTTAGCAAATATCTAACAACTATACAAGATGTATTATTTAGTGGTTAAGAAGTAGGAGTAGGTGGTCCACTTCAAGTGCAACTTTATTAGTGTGTATTTGCATTTTCATTAACAAATTTGAACAAATTACAGATTTAGGATACATATAAAATTACTATAAATAGTACATCTAGAAAAGAGAGTAAAATTTTACAAACAAGGTCATACCCTACCAAACCAAATCAAAAAATTTATTACCCTCCATGGATCTAATTATCCATGTACAACACAAGGTTGTACCTTACCAATGTTCATCAATGACATTGAGCAAACCAAAATCATCAGGAAGGAAATTAAATTCCTATTTTACTATTTGAAAGTATTTACCTTTTTTTGTTGAATCCCATAAAAAATATGAGTTTTTGTAGCTTTTTATAAGAAGATTTGGAATGCACTCAACATGAATTATAAATATGATTGGTAAAGCTAGAACTCTAGAGAAAAAATAACACTTTATTATAAGGGAGAGTGACTTATTGATCTAATAAGCCAAAAAAAATCCACCTAACTCACAACTTGCCATAATGTTAATGATGAAGCCTAAAAGGAAAAAAAAGAATTCCTAGGAATCAAAAATCTCTCCTTGATCAATCCATGTATAGCCTAAAGTATTAAGCCAAGAAGGTTAAGGTATACAAGTTTGTCTAATTTATTATGTTATTTTTCCATTAAACACTTGAACTAGAAGCCATTTCAAATGTATCCATGCGTTAAAGAGTGTTGATGGATGTTGTATGCACTTTCTCAACACAGGCAGTGCATAAGTGTGCTACATCTCTTGAAAGGAAATCTCCAACAAAAAGTTGTTGAAAATCACCCCAAGGTCTCTCGGGTGTTAGCTCATGACGTGCATGGAATTTCTAAGTTGGTGTTTGATTTGATTTTGTTGGTAATCCACAAGAGGCAGCTTCTGAGAGTTTGGATAGAGTAGGTAAATTTTAAAATGGGATTCTGAGATGGGAGATTAATGTCTACTGCGATTCTGCAGTTCAAGCTCACATGATCAAACTCAATTTTGGCTTTAGATTTGGCACACACAATGTACAGCAGACCTTAACATGGTTGTTTATTAAAAGGAAAAGGTAGGAAGAGAAGAGAGGGTTCCTAGGTCTAAAATAGCAATGAATGAGTGATCATGTGGAGGGTTCTATTGGCTGGACCTTCTCAAAACATAATCTCACTTAACCAGATAAACTCACAGTATCATGAAACTTGTGCAAGCTTCTAAGGACTACAAATATTCAACCATTCATTCACCATAAACTTGCATGAATAAAAGATAGAAGTTTGGATCAACTTTTAATTTATGCACATACTAACTTTACACAGTTATCTACCATCAGTAATCAACAAAAAGTATGGACAACAAAAGCATCAACATAGCAGAATGTGACACAATCATTGAACAACATCAACTACTCTACCAAAGCAAACTAAAACATGAAGAACAACAAAGTAAATCTATCTAAATCAAATAACTATGGGAGATGAACCGTGTAACATGCAATAGAAACTCAAGAATCCACCAAAAACCAATGAACTTCTATTAAAAATTTTGTAGCATGCCTTTACAACAACTCAACTCTCTCTTGAAAATGAGAGGAGAACCCCTATTTATAGTGCTCAAAAAGCAAAATGAGTGGCCAAGATTGATTTTCATTATGTGGCCAAGATTCACTACAAACTAGGGTTTCCACTACCCCCCCAAATATATTATAATTTAAAATTACATTCTTGTCTTTTCTTTCCTCATGCTTGACCTTGGGGAGTTTTTCTTTTTGCTGGTTTTGTTTGACTGTTTTGTGAGGGACTCCGTCTCCATCAACGGTTCCTTTTCTCTTCTTGATTTGTGGCATGTTCACAAAACTTCCAGGATTAGTGATGCCTATAGAACATGTGCTCGTTCCCAGTATAATGGGTTGCATTGTAGATCGGGGCTGCGATTTGTTGTGGGGGTATCTAGTCCTTGTCGTAACAGTGTTCTTCATTACTTGCTCGGACTTTGAAAAGACTTGTCCAACGAAGCCCAGGAAATCGGGTGTTGGTGCATCTATGGTTCAACTTTCCAACTTCTTTTGGAAGTATGACTCTAATTTATCTGCATCTAGCTCACTTGTGGGCATATCAAGATCTGCCAACAACTTCAAATATTATGTACAATCTACTGTGACTTCTTTAGCCCAATCAATGTCCATCTCTACCTCATGGAACACCCATTCCAATGCCTCATTTCGATGATCCAGGCTTAGCTTCCATGTTTCAATGAGCCAGTGGTCATCTTTTACCAAATTAAGCTCCTTTTCCCATAGTCTATCTAGTATCTTGAGTATGGCCTCAAGTTTGGGGTATGTGCTTTTGTATAGATTGGGGAAGTCAGTGAAAAAAATCCTTGTACCTTCAAGTATTCTTAGCACCTCCAAGAACATATTGGCAGTCCTTACTACATGTCTCAAGCCCATACTATTGTTGTAGAGGACTTTCCCGAACCAATCTTTTGTGACCTTTGTCGAATTCTTTCTCTTCTCAAGCTTGTCAATTTTCTCTTTGGATAGTAGTTGTGGTGGCACCAAGGATGTGGTAGGAAGCTCTCCCATCAATGACCATTGTTGGATATATGTCATTAAATCAGCCACTTGTTCTTTCAATTCTTCCTTGGAGATCTTATCCTTGTGCATCTAATGTACCACTGTGGCAATGAACTCTTGGAGATGATCTATTTTTTGTTCTTTGGTGGTTGTCCCCAAGTTGATGGTGGAGATGTTATAGCCTACCCCTTCTTCACCCACAAATGGCATGGAAATTTTCACAGTCCTAGATCCAGAAGCATCCATGGTTAGTTTGGATCTAACTTTAAGCTCCCTTTCTTTCTTTGTGCTTATCTGATCTTGGGCCAAGATGGCCTCCAGCCTTGCCCTTGGATCCTTTAATGTTTGGGTTTTCTTTCCCAAATATTGCTCAAGCCACTCAGGCATCTGATATTTCCCCTTCGCTGATTCATGACCTCTTTCTTCCTCACAAGTGTGTTGGATCTCAATTTATTTATTTCCCGGAGCCTCTCATTTTGTTCTTCCTTTCTCCTCATTAGATTCCCAAATAAATATTGTCTCCTTCCGTGGGGACTTGGAGGTACTGGATGCTCTTTGGGGTTGTCTTCCCCTTTAATTTCCTTTCCTTCTTCTTCATCATTCTCATGCTCCTCAGGCTATTCCGTTTCTAGGCTCTTATTAGCTTTAGACTTTTCTTCAAGTTTATCTTCTTCTTTATTTTCCTCTTCCTCCTACTGAGGTGGCACATCTTCTTGTTCCTTCTTTTCTTTCTCTTCTTGCTCTTCCAAGAGAGGCATTTCTTCATCATGCTTGGGGATT